>WSLM01000083.1:12885-33518 GCA_019677335.1 Ceratobasidium sp. UAMH 11750 | reverse complement strand
AACATGAAGTATCCCATCCAGGGACATAGCAGGCAGTATTGAGTACCTAAAACAATTATAAGATAGCATAATTCATTAAAAGATGAAAAAATCTCACCGACGCCCACGGACAAAGAACGTTTGATGGAATGCCTGTGTCCCAGAAATGCTCCAAGCACGGCCACGGTATGTTGTTCGGCGATCACAAGATGACTCATCAACAAATACCAGCTGAAATGGTTGATAGTGCAAGCCCACATCCATCCAGAATGTGTAACGCTTCTGTTCTGAGCGCTCAAGAGCTTGCTTGGTCATCTTCAAACATAACAGTGAATCAATATATCAAAATTATAATAGCATATAATGGACAATACCTTCTTCATGGTAAACCCACACCTGATAAGTGCTCTCCAAATGGTCTGTATTGAGCATCTAATATCAAACTCCTCAAATAAGATATCCCGGAGCTCATCCAGAAAAATATCAGGTTCTTCTCGAACTTTGCCTATAACAAACTAGGCCAATTTAATGATATGTGCAGAAATAACTTGAAAAACCTACTAGAACATTGTCAAAGGTGAGGATACGTGGTCGTCCCATCAATGTGTGGTTGGCTGCAGGACGGGTAGCACGACCAGTCTCTTCATACCGTGCAAGTGTCCTTTGCACAGTTCGTAGGGAAACACCAGTGAGAGTAGATATAGTTTCTGCATCATGGAGCAAAGACATGCGAACTAGAATGTTATAAACATCATCAGACCAGGCTTGAGCTTCGGGCATGGCAAGTGTCAAGGTAAAACAGGCAAGGAATCATGTGATCTGGGTGCAAAATGCTCCGGATTGCTCTAAATTGCATTATCTCCGATCATATATATATCCCTGTATCCGTAAATAGACACTGCGAATCCAAATCTATTTTTTTCGTATTTTTCTGTGGCTTGCTTCAAGAGTTATGGCCACAAAGTGTTTGCAAAGGTGGTATATAATCGAATTTTAAGATTTTGTATTTACATTGCACAAATTAGCCTCGTAGATTCGCGCTGACGATGCGATTCCAACGGTATATTACACGCGTCGATACGACGAAAAACTGCCGAGATACAACTCAAAAAAGTTTTGGCCGCCGAGGCCAAAAAAAAGCGGCGCTTAGCCGGCGCCATGACTTTTGCAAACGACTGTAATTTGGGGGCAAGTTAAGTCGTGTCTCGGAATAATGATTTTTAGATTTTGGCTGTCTGCTGGAGCCGAGCTAGGAGACTCTGGGATGTGGCACTTACCCGCCAGGCTATCCTGGTCTGTTCCGGGAACAGCTTGCTCTGCGCAGTGGAAGCTAGAGGACTTAAGATTGGCTTGCAAGAGTAAGCTTGACCGGCGAAATGTGAAGCACACTATCTAATTATTCCGTTATGCTAGGCTTTTTCATTTCCATGACGTCCTGGTTTCCTTTAACCTTCGGTCGTTTGTTCTAGGCGAATGGACAAAGTTCATTGCTAATGCCGCAAAGTCATTGATGCAGCCCTGGCAGACGGCTATCCCACAGCTTGTCAAGGGCTGGATGCTGAATCAAGAAGTGTTCTTGGCAGCCGACCTTGTTTGGTTTTCAGGCTCCCATCCAACGTTCATAATGCTTGCTTCTCTGTTTGAAACGCGTCCACTCGGCCGCCCTCTACCGGACGTCAATTCAAGCTGTCAGTGCACTGAAAGCACTGAAACTCATCCACGCATCAGGCGCAAACGGAAGCGGTGGGTTGTTACACATAATTGCGACAATGGCATGGGTATAAAAGATGCTATTATATACGTAGAGTGCTCCTGGTGTGGGCAAAAGTGGCAGCTGCCAAAGTATGAGCTGCCTGGGATGATATGTAAGATTGACGATGTATATTCAGTTGTAGCATTCGTTCGTCATCGTAAATAGATTCCACCAACTTTGTTCAACTGAGTGAATGAGCAGTAAAACAGAATTTTGGCAATATGTGGTTGAGCAAGGTTTTTAGCATAACTGCGGAGGTTCGCCACTGGCCGAGAGAGCGGCCGGCGTGACAACGGGACATTTTGTCCACATCATGGCATCCGGCGTCGCTTTTTCTTCCCACCTACCATTCCCCTTCCAGTACGCCCCAGCGTACTACCATGGGGTTTGGGTAGCTAAGCGGTAGCCAGCAGGGATCGGCAAAAGGCAATCTTGGGGACTTTCAGTTCATAACTTGATTGCTCGAGTGAACCACATGTACAAACAAGTCCAAGCTAAGACGACACCGAATTTCATCGCCAATTTTGTTTTGCTAGCACGGCTATGGAGGAATGCAGCAAAGTGCATTATAATCACAGCGAGATAGCACAAATTCGATAGTCCTAAATGCTCAACCCCCCAAATACCACCCTTCCATCCAACATGGTCGCAACAACTTCGGCCCCTAAAATCTCATTATCGGGAACCGTCATAATATCCCTCGAAAGTACCGTCAAATCCGCTCTCAGTCCTTTGACAATTCTCCCCACTTTGTTCTCCTGAAAGCTTGCATATGCGGCATTGGCTGTCATCCCGCGAAGAGCTGTGTATCGTACATGAGTCTACAGGTTACGAAGAATGCGCAACTGGGTCACGTACCTTCCGAACGCGTCATTCGTTGTTCTGGGTACCACCCCCCTGGTCCATGCGGGGACGTCCCGTCGGGCGATAGTCTTGTTACCGCAGCGTAGAATCCCTATAGTAGCCCAGTCAGTGTGGCACATTTTAAGGCTGTAATGCGCGTACTAGGAGTGGGTTAATCCCCTCAACTGGAAAGTCGGACCCGGTTGTAACCATGGCTCCGTTCCTGATGTCGATTAGACGGGACCCACTATAAAGTGCAAACGGAATAATACTTACTCGATAAGTGTTCTCCATGCATATGCCCCTTTAATTCGTTCCGGGCCCTGTTATGAGGCAGACAGATGAGCGTGTTTTAGGAGCAGAGCCTCCTGAACTTACCAGACGAGTTTCTGCATAGCTCATATCGCTCGTCCTATAACCAAATTTCTGCTCGTAAATCAACTCGACCCACAAGATACCAAAACACTCACGCATGTGTGGGTTGCACGCTCGCAATAACTATCACATCTCGGTGACTTAAGTTTAACACAAAAATAGAACGATACATACCTCCCAGTTTAGCGAGCCGTTTCAAGTCATCCTGGGTCAATATTTGAGCGTGTTCGATACGTAGCCGGGGATCAGGGTGGGTGTTGGTAGAGTTGAGAAGTACTTGTTCGTAAATGTTGAGGATCAGGTTGTTTGCTCGGTCCTATTGATAGTGGTAAGTTGAGGATCGGAATATTAACACGAAAAAGGGGGCTTACACCTATACAGTGAGTATTCTGAATTGACGAATTAGTTTATTGCGTCAGACGAATGGAAACCGGGCTTCCTACCACTTGCCAGCCCTAAACGCATCCAAAACTAGTCAAATCACCAGCCGTAACATAATGAACTCACTCACATCCTCATAAAACCTCCTAATCAACTCTTCAAACACCTCCGGGCGACTCCTCAACATCCCACTCGTCTCCGGCCGATCAGAATAAGGCTCAAGCATCGCACTCCCCCAAGAACCGAGGGCGCCATCGCCAAATAGTTTAACAGCCCTCAACATCAGCCGACCGTCGGCGGATTCAGCAGAGGAGATGGTGGGGAGTTGGGAGGCCCAGTATGAATCCGAGATGACGTGACCCATGAGGTAAAGTCGGATGGGGAGTCTGTCGGTGCGTGCCATTCTATAGAGGGGAGAAATGAGGATGAGCCGGAGGATGATTGGGCAAGAGAGAGCAGGAACTACGTTTTGTAAAACTCGATATCAGGGACGAACGTTGATGCGTCGTGGATAGTTGTAAGACCGACGGCGAGCGCATCTTTGACGGCACGTTGGAAGAACCGGAGACGTTGGGCGTCGGTCCACTGGGGTTTTGCATCATCTGGTTGGTTTATCGCGTTTGGTTTAACTTGCCATTCGAATCGGATGGGACTCACCGACGAGGAGCATCGCATTGTCCAGAAATATTCCAGTTGGTTTCCCGAGAGCATCTCGGACAATTTCTCCTCCTTCCACTTTGTCTGGTAGCGGTCCCAACCTACGTATAACCTCGTTGGACACCTATAACCTTATAATTAGTTTCGAGTTCAGTAGAAATGGACGACAGGATACCCAATAAGCGTGCACGTCGGTACGGGCGAGCACGATAGGCCTGTCCCTGAGTACCGGATCATCGTCAAGGTCATCTGCGGTCGGGAACAAGCCTCCCCAGAGAGTTTGGTCCCAGCCTTGTCCTTCGATCCATGCTCCAGGTTCCGGTGAGGTGCTTTGGATGTAAGCTCGTATTCTAGCTCGGACATCTACGTGGCAAGGTAAGTAGGGCAAGCAACCAGGAAAGAGTTGTTCATATACCTTCGATCGATTGCGACCCTCGAAGAGGGAGTTGCCTAGCCCATCCCCACTGCAATACGTGCGCGTGTGCGTCTAAGTGACACCTTAGTACGTCAAAAGGGTAGATTCGAGGCAACATACCTTGAAAACCAGGGTACACCGCCTGCCCAGGTTGAAGGTGAATAAACTTGAGCCCATTCTTCCTACTTATCTCTGGTGCGCCTTGAACCGGACCCGTCGTGGCTCGATCGCCCCAGCGTCGTCTTATTTCGTCCACCGACCCAACGTCCGCAACAAATTTGCCATTTACAACCAAGCACTCTGCCCTGGCAAAACGTCATTACGAGTTGTGTGAAATATTCGAGTAAATATTGAAAGTGGACTCACCTGGCTGGCCCGTCGCTCACAGTCCAAACATTCCTCTCCCCATGCGCACTACATAGCGCGTACGCCTCTGGCAATCCCCTCCCCTTTGCTTTCCTCAACACCAAAAACAACACGCCAATCGCAACGGCCGAAATCATAGCTTGAATCCTCCCCCTTCCAACAGCCGACGCGCGACTACGGCTCCGAAAGCTCGCAAGACGGAGTTTCTCCAACGATGGATCGTCATGGGTCGGTTTATGTGGGTCGTCTGGAGTATCAATTTTGGATTCGTGTCGACGAGCAAATTCATCCATCTTGGCTTGTCGACGTCGGAGCTGAGCCGTGTGCATGTGGTCGCGTGCTTCCAAGAGCGGGTCTTGTTTGGTTGTGTTTAGAGCGCCAAATGAGAGGACCGGGCGCTTGTCGGCATAACTCGCCCATGATGACCCTACCAGCCGACATTCAACTTTTTCAGCATTTCCTAATTTGTTTTTATACTTCAGCTCACCCTAACTACGTAAAGACAAAAAAGTTACAAGTTAACCCGTCATCCGACCACGATGGACCCATCTCCTGCCACGCTTGCATCTATTCTCGACTTTGCGGTCTCTCGGCGGACAGAACTGCATACCGCACCTACGATTGCACATACATCATCGATCCAAACAGCTCTCGAATCTTTGCCAAAGTCACTCCCTGCGACTGGCCTTGGAACTGAAGAAACGATTAAATATGTGAGAGAGAAGATTGCGCCAGGATTTGCGACTGGGCATACCGGTCCAAGGTACGCTGTGTCTTCCTTGGGAAGGGTGCTGGGTGCGGTTTTTTAAACTCAATATATAGGTACTTTGGATTCGTAACTGGAGGCACATTCCCAGCGGCAGAAGTGAATAAACATTCTATTCAAACTCATCCATCGTGTAATAACATAAACCGATTGGTCTAGGCCGGTGACTTCCTCACTACGATCTATGATCTCAACTGCATGACGAATCTCGCAGTAAGTCCTCCTCGGCTTCCCATCACCGCTCTTCGTGCCCTAAACACCTACTTACAACGCTGGACAGGACCAATCCATAACTGCCGCCCTCGAAGACCGCACACTCGAAATGCTACTCGACCTTCTTGACCTTCCGCGAGAGCGGTTCACAGTTCGGACTTTGACGAGCGGCGCGACGGCGAGTAACGTGCTTGGTCTTGGTATGTCTCCTTGTCTCCCACACTTCTATAACCATACGTTAAGACTAACTCAAAGCGCTCCAGCATGCGGACGGGACTTCGCAGTCCGCGCGGCCCTCGCAGATCCAACCTACTCCGTTGCCGAAGACGGTTTCGGAGGCGTCACAGTTCAAGTCTTGTCCGACCGCCCACACTCATCTACGATCAAAGCTGCTGGCATTACGGGTATCGGACGAGCAAACGTGATTGATTTGGGGAGGGCAGATGGAAGTGGGATGGACCTGGAGAAATTAGAGGAGAAGCTTGTCGAATATGGGAAGGAGAACAAGGCAGGAGGGAAGAAAGGAGTTGTTGTTGCGTTGAGTTATGGGGAGGTTAATACGGTAAGTAGCTTCTTTTAGGCTGCGCTAGCGAGTTATTGATAAGTTGGATCCTGTAAAGGGGGAGTGCACGCCGAACGTCCAAGCGGTGCGCGAGTTGTGCGACAAGTACAATGTCTGGCTGCATATCGACGCCGGTAAGCTACCAATCTCCCTTGCCTTCCTCCATTATTTTACTTATTTCCTGGATCCAGCTTTCGGTGCATTCGCCAGGCTCGTACCCGAACTTGCCTTTATGGCCAAACACCTCGAGCTCGCGGATAGCGTCACATCAGACGGTCTGTCCTCTCCACCCTCCCACATGAACAACAACTCACAACAGTTAACTATCCAGGCCACAAATGGCTAAATGTCCCATACGACTGCGGCATATTCTTCTCCCGCTCACTCTCCCTCCAACAATCCATCTTTGGCCCCTCGATTCGTTCCCCCGCTCCTGCATACCTCGCACCTCCCGCTCCACCAACAGACCAAACGCCCGAACTCGCAGCTGCAAGAGCCCTTCCATCTCCTTGGAACCTAGGAATCGAAAACTCGAGGAGGTTTAGAGCTCTTCCCCTGTTTTGTGCGCTCGTGGCGATGGGGAAAGAAGGATATGCAGAACTTGTTGGGCGGAACGTGGCGTTTGCGAGACGTGTTGGAGAGTGGATGCATACAGGACCTGGATCGAGGTGGTATGAAGTCCTCAACGCCGACACCGGTGCCGTTCCCGGCAAGGTGGACCTGAATGTTATTCTCTTCCGAGCAAGGGAAGGGTGTAGTGTGCCAGAGTTTGAAGGAGCAGCGGGAGGAGGGAGGCTGATCAAGGCGATCAACGAGACGAAGAAGATGTACGTGTCGCCTGGGATCGGAGGGACTGTGAGGCTTGCGGTGTCAAATTGGATGACGGGATTGAGTGGCGAGGGGGAGGAGGATTTTAACATTGTTGTGGAGGTTTTGGAAGGGGTTATGCATGTGGGGAGTTGACGATCCAAGGGGTGGATCCAACGTGAGCGCTCAGGTGTAACTGGGATCACTCAAAGATACAAAATGAAACTATCGCAAAATGTAGTCTGCAGAGGCTTGCACGAGGATTGATATAAGGGTGGCGGTTTAACTTACATAATACATTTTTAGCCCGCATATATTGACATCTGTCGATTTCAACTTCCAATTATGCACCAAATAGATAAGTTATATGTACATCATGTGCTCCGCCAGCCATACCCAAGATGGGCTCGCCATATGGGGAGTATACTTTTGGTATCCTAGAAATACACGAATAGAATGTTACTTCGGGAAAATTCGCAATCCTACACGCGCACTAAAAAGGCTACCCACAGATACAAAGTGTCAAAACTGCGAATACGCACCAGGCGGTCGCTTTGATACTGGTAATGTATCATGGGGAATTCGCTTAGTTAGCACTTTCATTACGCGGAACCAGTCCTTCAGGGGTAATTATGGCCATCTATATGCTAGGCTGAGCTTGGAACTAACCCCATGCAAACACACACGTACCACCTGTTGCACCTGCATAGCCGTGGGGCGGGATTTGGGGTCGGTGGCCCAGCACTGGAGGAGCATCCACCATAAGATGTTGCCATGCGCAGTTGTGGAAGGTATATGCTCTTCCGGTCGCTTGGGAAGCCGCTTGTCACTTATGGCCTTCATTAAGGGCATATCCCTGAGTTCGGCGTGCGGTACTTTGCCAGTAATGATTTCCTGTAGGAGTTCGTGAGGCCTACCATTAGACCGACTCTGGAAACATACCAAGATAGTCTGGATATAGGGAAAGAATGAACGCGACGTATGAACGTAGACAATAGGAGTACTTACCATCCCAAGTGCGTACACATCAGCTTCGACGCTATTTGGGCACCCATCGAATAGTTCAGGCGCCTGGGATTAGAGGTGAAACTCTGTACCAGATACAGATACCGAGACAACCTACCGCCCATCGGGGAGTTAGACCATATATCGTTGTGCCCTTTGTAAACTGCAGAGCAGGGTCGTGAAAGATGGAGTTGCCAAAATCGGCTAGCAGAGGTTCATCGGCATCAGACATAAGAACATTCGCCTAGGATATTTTATGAGCGAACGCCCACCAGCGTTCAATACGGAGAGCTTACGCCTTTTAGATCACCGTGTACCTATTCAATGTTGGATTAGATGCCGATCTGACTTGAACAGCTTTCATGATGCGGCTTACAACACCAGACCGATGCAAGAACGCGAGCCCCTCGGCTATTTGTGTGCACTGCACAAGCGTAAAATCAGCCACCCGCGCCAAAACCAGCACGCAGTTTATTCACCAATAATGGCCGATTTAGGCTCGGTCGTTTCGCTAAATACGTCGGCAATGAGCCACGCTCTGCCCAAGGAGATATCATGGCTATGTTCCCACGAAACAGGGCTAGACCAAGGAACTTCGAAACGTAGCGGTGTTCAAGTTTCGACCATGCATGAATCTCCCGAGCAGCAGACTGATAGGCTGGGTCAGCATACCAACCAGACGTAGGCCCACACACTTACTTTCAAGTGCTTCTGGTCCTCATCAGAATATGGATCGGCAGTAATTCGCATGCATTTGATGGCAATCGAAGTGCCCCCTAGTAGCCCCCCTTTATATACGTCACCGAACCCACCTCCCGCGATCGGATATTGGCTCTGAGCTGATGGGTCTAACGTATCGGTGAGATCTCGACACCCGTGTTGCACAAGAATCGAAATAACAACAGATAATGGCTGTCGCATAGGGTGAGTATCAAGTCAACAACGCGGGATTTAGCTCACCGTTGCTCTCCCTATCACAGATGGCGCTGGCGAACTGGCTTCAACTTTTTTCGTCGTTTCAGCACCGTTGGGGTGATTTTGGTCCTTGGTAGCTTGGTAAGCGACCAAAGTCATCGTGGGCTCCTGTCCTGAGCTCTGCGAGCGCTCGCGTTCGAGTTGAGGATGGGGCAGTGGTTCAGGAGAGGGCGGAGAAGAAACCACGAACGCGGGTGAAGGTGAATTGTGGGTTAGAGTGAGGGTTGAGGCGGGCAAGTTGTGGGGTGTTATAGTATTGAGATCGGATACATTCGGCTTGATTGTTTGCTCCAGATGTATTCCCCCGTTGGTCGCATGCATTTGGTTGAGACTATGTGAGCGCTCACTTCTAGGTGGGGGCGAGGGAGTGGGCGACGGGGTAGAGGGGACCGTGGGCGGTGATGCGACGTCGGCCGGAATCGGCACGGGTTCACTCAAACCCCAGAGTCGAGGAGACGGGGCGCGGCGTAGGGTGGGTAATTGACGCCCTCTCTCGCGCTCATGGTGAAGGCGCGCGGGCCCAGGCCCAGGCCGAGGATCAAGGTCGGCTGTGGAGACACCCTGGGCACCGACGCCCGGCTTACCTCTAGGTACATATATAGGCCGGCCTCCACGCTCCCGCTCTCGCCCTCGTCCTGGCCCGACCCCTAGCCCAAGTCCTCGTGCTTCTCCTCGCCCTCGCAGCCCAACGGATGGCCCAATCCTTCTCTCTGCATGCACTCGATTTGGGCCCTCTTTGTTCACCACACGTTCTTGGATTCGCAGCGGGGGGAGTGATGGTAGAGGCCGATCCCTCTCGCGTTCACGCCGGGGAGGAGGGGAGGGGGTGGACGCGCGTGTAGGAGTAATAATCGGGGGTACAGACACGTGCAGAGCGGGCACAGACGGGCTGCGTTCTGGAGTCTGGAGTTGGGAGGGCGGGGAGATGCTCACGGGGGGCACGCACACTAGATCATCCAAGGGGCTGCGCTCCATCCCGGAGCCCTCAGGTTCCAAGTCGAAAGGCCGGAGTTGAGGGGGAGTAGACGGTGTGGGCAACGTCAGGGAAGGAACAACGGGCACAAGTGGGGTGGGGATGAGAATGAAGTCTGGAGTGGGTGGGCCGGAGGACATGAGTAAGTCGATGTCGACGACCTCGTGTGGGTGTAGAGGTTCGCCTTTGGGCGGCAAGCTCGTCCCACTGTGCGTGGCGATTGCTTCAGTGATCAAGCTTTCCTTGTTGGGACTTTGTGGGCGCTCCTTCTCGCGTTCACACTGAAGCGGAGGTGACGGCACAGAGAAGATAGGTGGCGATGCAGGGGCAGGCGGAGCGAGCACAGGTGGGTTCCATTCTGCTTGGAATCTGGGGCAAGAGAGGAAACATGGTGAGGATGTGGGCGAGGGCATGAGCACATCATCATCAGGTGCGCTGCTTTCCGTAGTAAATCCCGGAGGCGAGGGAAAGGAAGGCATTTTTCGGAGTGGGTGCAACGACGCAGGAAAGACCGGGGAAGGAACAACAGTTGCGAGTACGTCGGGGGTGGAAGCAGAGCCCAGAGTAGATGAGCTGGGGGGTATGGCAACGTCGATTTCCTCGAAGTCGGGCTGGCGCAGTGGTTGATCCCCGAGCGGCTCGGCTACCTCATGCTGAGTAGCAGTTGTTTCGCCGTTCGGATCTTCTGGTCTATGGCTCTGTAGGGGCTCGTTCGTGCGCTCCAGTTGAGGCGGAGGTTGCGGCAAAAGAGAAGGAGCAACGGTTACGGGTGCAGGGACGGGCTTGCGTTCCAGACGCTGACGCATGAATCCAAAGCCCCGCCCGCGCGGCGCACGCATCCTAGCCAGCCCCTCTTCCCCCTTTTCTCTGGGTATTTTGATCGGGCGCTCCTTGTTTGGTACGCGTTCTTCCCGGACCCAGGATGAACGAGGTGGAGGAAGGCGCAGGGGAGATGGTAGGCGCTCCCTTTCGCGCTCGCGTCGAGGGGCAGGCAATGGATTAGACGGAGAAGTAGAAGGCATGATGGGCGAAGGCCCAGGGGCGGGCATAATTGGTACAGAGGAGCTCCGTTCTTCTTGGGTCTGGGATGGAGAGGGCAAAGGAAGGGATATGGAGCGTGCAGGTGAGGGGACGTGCTGTATAACGTCACTCATGCCGCTCTCTGTGTCGAGGTCCTGGAGGAGGAATGAATGATCCATTTCAGGAGCCGGGAGAGACAGAGTAGGCGAGGGGGGGCGTGGGGAGGGCGTGCCCAAGAACAGGGATTCTAAACCAAAGCTCTGGAATAAGGATAAGAAAACCATTTTAGCTTAGTGAAGATAGAGACATACTGCATCATCATCCACCATGAGGTTTGCCTGGCTGGAGTCTGCAACTTGAGGAATCGGGCTCTCTGGCGGGAGGTGTACAACCTTGATTCTTTGATCATGGACCTGGAAGGCTTTTTTGTCGTTGTCGACGACAAAGTTCCACTGATACATGTGTTAACCCCGACAAGAAATTAAAGTGATGACAAGACCCACCCAGTGCCAAGCAGTCCTGAATTCCATGTTGGGCGGGATCATCACACTCTCGACGAGAAACCTGTCCTTGCACTGCTCGGACAATGGCGGGTCCTGGTACATTGGTTGCAATAGCACTAGCACCCAAGTACCCTATCAGCTCCAAATATCGCAAATACCAATCTGCACCACCAACCTTGGACATCTATGCTGCCGCCTGGCTCGATCCTCCCCGAGTTGGGACGGACGATGTAGAGCTGAGGGTGAATGAGCAGGTGGCATTGGCAAAACTTTTAGCGACTGCTGACTTTGGGTGCAGTAGTCTTGACTCTGAACGCAACGGGCTGCGCATTGTGATTAACGGCAGTGAGCATGCAGCATACCTCACGCGTAAACGGGCCTGTAAACAAGATAAACTCCGGATGTAAATGAAATAGACAACAATCCTACGGGTAAACTGGAGCTGGTCGCTCGGGCTGAGTTGCACCGACATGAGCCCTCGCCACGATTGGTGGCCCGGTTGCCGAGTGGGGAGTGAGGGATAAAGTTCACGTGATCAAGGTCGCTTGCTCATCCCTGATCGGCAAACCCAGCTCGCCGAGCGCCGTGATAGGCGCTCACCAATAACCGTTTCTCGGCAAATTCCACTAACATTTAATTAACGTTGATTTTAGATTCAGCCGCGTGCCAGATAATTCCAGTAAAATGTTAGGTTTTCCAGGCCTCAGCATCAAGCGAGAGTGGCCTGGCAGCCTCAAGGCTCACAATGAGAGCATGACTTACTAGACAACGTATTCAAGAGAAGAGTCGCCCATAAGCTCATGACCGATTAAAGTATGAGTAGTAGAGAGAGGATGCACATGAAATGTGTTAGGGGGTGAAACAGTTAGATAAAACGGACGAGTATATATGCGGGTAAGATAAAGTAGGCTGTGCCGCGTCCATGAGGTTTGTGTGCACAATCCCCACATAAAGGTTTCACTCGCCGACTGACCAGACTGCAGATGTTTCAAGTGTGACCTCAGCCTCGTCTAGCACTCATGTTCCCGCAAAAGTAAAAGCGACACCTGAAAACGACTATGCGCGTCCTTAAAATAGAGCATGTGGGCGCTAATCACTTAACAGTCGCAGGTGGACGTGGACACATCCCCGAATGCAAACTACTTGAGCCTCCTAGTCGCCACGCACTCAATACTTGTACGTAAATCATATAGTTACACAAGATATCAGGACCCTACCAGTCTAGCACCTAAAGTCAGTTCCAATAATTCTCGGCCCTTTTTAGCCTTTGGAACAATCCTACTCGCAAGGTGAACACGAACGTTCAATAATCGCATAAATATTGCTATAAATCCAGGAGGATACCCTTAGAGGTATTCTACACGCAATGAAACCATTTGGACTATCGGGCACTGCTTACCAGGTACGCAGAATATAACACCCGAGCTCTTGTCAGGAATAGGGAACCCTCCATCAACCAAGGCTGAAACAACCCTATCGACCGGAAAACTCTTCGAGCCTCCCATAACCAAGCATTGCGCGGGATAAATACGTCTAAAATAAATAAAATAAAATATCAAACAAGAAGAAACTAAAACAGTCTATGTCTATATCTTGTGAGTTCGGCGACCAAGGAGCGAGGGTTTGATACAGTGTTCATAGTCTTTACTATCTTGTGGACGCATACGGATATCGATAATCATTAGCTCGGCATACGGCATGTAGAGAGGCATACGTCTAACGGAGAGAATCAAAAGAGGAGGTATGTAGTTGCAAACACGCCCTGCGAACCCAGCCGTCGCATCAATTCATGTCCAACTGGAGAGAATGAGGAGCAGAGCTCACCAAAGCAATCGGCATAACCATCTGCAGCGGCACACCCTCAGGCTGCTGAACAGTCATTGGGTCCAGCTCTACCATGGTCCATCCCTTGCCTACTGGGTCCACAACCGTGTTCCCGCCGTTACCCACCCCCTGATACTGCCCATCCTTTGGCGGAGCAGATACCAATAGTCCCTGAAGCTGGCTGATCTCAACCTGTGCCTCGGTGTATCGCTTGGTGAGCTCTGCTAAGACTTCATCTCCCGAAGGATCACCAGCGGGGGTGCGAGCTGGGGCAGGATTTGGGGTGGAAGGACTGGAAGGCGTGACGATGTTGACATTGATGACCTTCGGTTGTTCATCGGTGGACGGCTTAAGCGTCTGAGAGTACGTGACGACTTCTTCATCCATTGTATAGTCCTTCCCAGTGTCTTGTGGGAGTAATGTCTTGCTTTCTTGCTGGGGTGGGGGAGACGGAGAAGGCGAAGGTTGGAAAGGCGCTGCGGGGACAGGCGGCATAGGTACAGGCGAGGCATGCGCTTCTCGAGTCTGAAGCGAAGCAGCCGGGGGCACAGTGGGACCGGAGAATGGGCAGGTTATGTCATATACGTGAGGTCTCTGGGTGCATTGCTTACCGTTTCAGTGCCCAGGGATGGGGGAGAGGGACCCGCCGGGGGCAGGCAAGCGAAATGCCGTAACAGGTCTTCTTCTGTTATACGTTTCGCCCAACAGTTCCCTCCATTGGTGCAGTCCTGCTCGGCAGATTGACCCCCAGGTGAGAGGTACACGACCTTGATTTTTTGTTGGTGAATCAAGGGGGCTCCTTCCTTTTCGTCAAACTTCCACTAAGCAGGCATCAGTTTCAGAAAGCGATGAAGTAGGAGGTGCTCGCACAATGTCGCGTGCAGGCTTAGACTGCATTGCTGGTGTGAGAATCATGCTCTGGACAAGAAACTTGTCCTTGCACTTGTCGGACAACGGCGGATCTTCGCGCATTGCCTGCATCAGCACTAGTTCCCCCGAGCTCCGTCAGCTCTAAGCACCTTGGACAGCCACTCGATAGCACTTGCCTTGAACATCCGTGCTTCCACCTGGCTCAATGGTCCCCGAGTTGGGACGGACGCAATAGTGCTGAGAACGAATGAGAGGTGGCATCAGCAAATGAACGTTCGGGCTGACCTTGGGCGCAGTAGTCTTGACTTTGAACACGATCGGTTGAAGGTTGTAGTTAGTGATAGTAAGGGTACGGCGGGCGATCTGTGTGAGAGGGCCTATGTATCCGATGAGGCTCATGTATGCGAATTAACGGCCAAATTACATACGATTGAAGCCGAGCTCTTTACTTGGGTTAAGTTGAACCGACATCGGCGTTCGCTGGAAGAGGGGGGGACGATATATGCTACGGAGTAGGTAAAAGTAAACCATAAAGTAGAGGCAGAGTGCACGCAAATCCCCACGACGTGAGGTCTGCCTCGTGGACCCACGCAATCGTCTGGTCGCCTTGTGTTTTCTCAAACCGCCATGAGTTCAATGGCACAGCGAAATAAGAACTGATTACATGCCGCCTTGCTGATCAAAATCTGTTCCAGGCCCCTTGCCGTGGCCCAGTGCACCAGATAGCTGTTCGATTCTTAGAACGCGTTTTGTTCCGGATGTATTCGGATCATATCCGGCCATGCACCGGGTAGTTGACTCGGGGTATCAGGTTACATCTGCTAGTATCAAACAATTTCGTCGATATTGAGCCAAACATCCCTCCGTTCTCGCGAAAATTCAACTCGATCAGGTCACGTTGGTTAAAAAGTCGTTTCTCCCGTGCAAGATTCAAGGGCTTGCACCAAAGGTTTCAGGGTCCGACCATTCAGTCCCGAAAATATCACGTGTGGCTAGGCCCCGTTCGGCTATCGGCAATCCCCGCTGCCGCAGCTGATTAGCGCCAAAATGCTCATTCCGGCGCTCTCACTGAATCAATGTGCCGCTCTCGTGTACTCGTTCACTTCGATGGATAACTGGAGCTTCTGCAGAGCATTCATATCATGTTTTTTCAGTTGCGGTTCAAGTACTGCAGGAAGAAACACTTGATTTCCTTCGAAAATCTCTACATGTATGCTATCCGAATGGATCATCATGTTAGCCACTGGGTTTCGTTGATTTTCCTAGATTGTTAGAACACGCAAACGAGCTCAATTCTCAGTACTAAGAACCGGATCAACAGTAGCCTTCTCCAGAAGAAACTACGGCGGTTACCATAATACATTTTTCTGCATACATGCATGTTCGTTTACGGTCTAGTGATTCACCGAGGATTCTTAGTCCATGTACTACACGTTTATCGTTTATGATACAAAAGAGCAGTAAATCAATAATTTAAATCATGTGCAATCCCTTCGATGCATACAAGAACCTGAAGCACAGGCGGACCATCCGTTCAGCCACCAACTACTAGGCGAGCTTAGGTGACCAGATAATCCATAATAAAATATCCAAATTAGAAGCATGATAAACTTGATCCATCAAAGCCATGTCTGAATCAGAAGAAGATGTATGTAATCACGAATATGAGCTACGAATCCCACAGTCAGGTTATTTTAGGTTCAATTAGGAGGATAAAAGGGACTCACCAAGGCGACCAGCGCGACCCAATACCACGGCACACCCCTCGGCCGCTGAGCAGCTATCGTCATCGTCTCGACAATTGTGCCAGCGTCACTTATCACACTATTTCGCTTCTGCGCATCCATCGCGCCATCGGGGGGAATAGAATCCAGCCAACCCTGAAGCCTATCGATCTCGCCCTTCGCCTGGACGTATCGCTGGTTGAGCTCTGCAAACGCTGCATTGTCGGCCACATGGGGCTGGTGTGGCGATTTGTCTCCGGGTGGCCTGATCGCCTCACGGCGATTGCCCTCCTCGGCGCTCATGTACTCCAGTCCAGGGCTCGGGTCGCGTCCTGCCTCGTCTTCGTGTTGTGGCTTGAGGGACGCAATCGATGGGAGTACAGGGGCAGATGGGACGAGCGGAGGGGGTACAGGCGTGGTACTTTCTTCTCGGGTCTAGGGCAAAGGCACAGGGTGCGGAGTAAGCGGGATGTGAATGAGGTCATCTGTTCTGTGTCTTTAAGCGGATTACTCACCGTGCTTGAGTGCTGGAGCCAAGCCTGATTTCGAGTGTCAGGATTGCAGTTTCAGTCAATGAACGAAATAACGCACTACCTCTTCCTCCGCTATGAACCTCGTTCGGTCAAAGTAGTCTTCCTCCAGGGGTTGGCTCACGGACGGGAGGTACACGACCTTGAGTTTTTGTTGGTGGATCTGCGGGATGTCTTCACCTTCGTCAAAGACCCACTGAGTGGGGTGTAAATTTTAAAATAGGCTGAGCGGTGGGTGTGCGCACCAGGTCTTGAACAGGCTTGGACCGCCGGTCCGGCGTGAGGGTCATGCTCTGGACGAGGAACCTGTCCTTGCATTTGAAGGATAATGGCGGGTCTTCATGCATCGCTTGCAAAGACACTAGGGTCGAGCTCTCATCAAACACATCCCAAATTTTGGACTAACACCACCCACCTTGAACATTGGCGCTGTTGCCTGGTTCGATAATCCCCGAGTTGGGGCGGGCGGCGTAAAGCTGGAACGGGTAAGCGGATGGCATTAGCAAGTAAATGTACGAGCTGACCTTGGGCGAAGTAGTCTTGACCTTGAACACGACGGGTTGGGCATTTTGGTTGGTCAGGATAAACGTGTGGTTCACGACCTGTGTGAAAGGGCCTGGCATCCAATGAGGATCACGTGTGCGAGTTCGCCGCCAAACCACATACGGTGAAAGCCAAGCTCCGCACTCGGGGACAGTTGTAGCGACATGAATGTTTGCTGAGATGGGTGTTCTAGGTTGTGGTCGAGTTGAAGAGGAGGATGGGGTGAAGGTATCGCACAGAAAGCATTATGAAGGTGTGGCCCGCCTCGTGTGCCCACGTAACCAGCTTGCAATGTGTTTTCCCAAACCTCAGCGCGTCCAAGTGCGCAGCGAAAATTTGTTGGCGAAACGGGTTCCGTGCCCCTCGTGCGGTCCCCCGATAGTGCGAGGCAGCCATCTAATCTCAGCGGGCATTTTTGTTGCGCATATAGCCGGAACGTACCCATCAATTGTCGGAGCTCACGTGTTTACGGAGTGGTCTAGTACCGTAGGCATTAAGCTAGTGAAACCGATAGAGACATTGTAAGCACAAACTCGCTAACCTTCGGCAAATGCCCCGGCCCGTTCTTACGCAGATTTAAGCTAGATACCCACGACTGGTATGGATTTGCCCCGAGCACCCCGACACTCTCCGAAGTATCCAAAGGTATCGAATTTGAAATGAATGCTGCTACAGCTCATCGCTCACTTGCACAAATTTGTTTATAAAACGAAGCAACTGAGGACGCACTTCTCATGCTAGCTGATATAGCGCATAATACCCAAAGTTTTACTACGGCATTGAAACCAAAATAGGACGGGTTGTAGAGTATCATAAAAATACATCCCCGAGGAGGCCGCATGCACTGCACGCTAATAGAATAAACCTAATAAATATGTAGCACGCCCTTTTTAAACTATATGCATATCAAGATATTTCCCACAGCAATGCGCTACACGTCATCAAGCCTCGTCCACACGCCTAGGCTCCGCATCGCCCCTATCTGGGTGGCGTACTAGAAGGGACCTCTTGGGCAGTGCTTTCGCCACAGGGAATCAATCCCTCAGGGGTGATCGTGGCCATCTGACCATTATGCTGAGCCAAAAGCCAGTTCTATGCAAAAGAGACACGCACCACAACCCGCACTTGTGCTGGTTTTAGCAGCCACCCGATTCCAACCAGAGAAATACGCACTACTTACTATTTACCCCTGGAATATGCAAAAATGCTAGTCCCTCGGCTATTCGCATACACTGTATGCTTTTGTAGTTAGCCACGACGCAAATCCGCGCAATATTTTACTCGCCAACAGAGGACAGTTCAATTCAGGTTTTCCCCTTAAATGTACCGGTGGCAAGCCGCACTCAGCCCAAGGAGACGCCATTGCTATCTGCCGGCAAAAAAGTGCGAGCCCGAAGAGCCTTGATATATAACGATGGCGAAGCTTTGACCATTTATAAATCTCCCGCGCGGCACACTGATAACATGCTTAGTAACGCGTGAGTCGGTTAACCAGCGCCACATCTAGTGACTGCAGATTCCTTATATGAATCCACACAGTATGTGCCAATATAGGATGTAATACTCAAAGTTTCACGATGACATTGGAGACTTAAATAGGATAGGTCGTAAACTAGCTCAAAACTATATTAAACGATAATACACCTGTTTCTGGGGCAGCCACATACACTGCACGCCAAAAGGGTGAACTTGTACCACACCGTTTCTCAAATTGCGCACATGCCTGCTTAAGACGTCTCCCACAGCCACGCACTACACGCCGTCAAACCGTGCGCATGCCAAGACCCCACACAATGCTTACCAGGGTAGCGTATTCAAGGGATCTTCACCACGTGGGACTGGTCCCTCAGGAGTATTCCTCGTCATCTAACCGCCGTGCTAAGCCGAAAGCTAGTTCCGAGCCAAGGAAGGCACGCACCGCATCCTGCACCTGTGCGGCCGTGGGCCGAGACTTGGGCTCGAAAGCCCAGCACTCGCGGAGCGTGGACCACAAGAGATTACCTTGTATAGTCGTGGGTATATGTTCTTCCGGCCGTTTTGGATGCCGTCGATTATTCACAGCGTTTAGGACTTGCACTTCCTTGAAACTGGCATACGGTACTTCACCAGTGATCACTTCCTGTTCAGCTAATGAGACATGCTCTCACATAGGTCACAAACGACATACCAAGATAGTCTACATAGTAGAACCAGAAAATCGTGAAACCTAGCAGCCTGTATAAGCACAATCATATGAGTGCTTACCATCCCGAGTGCATACACATCAGCCTCAACACTGTACGAACCCTCGTCTAAGAGCTCAGGCGCCTGAAATAAAAGGTGGAATCCTGCCGTGAACGGAAGCTTCAAGACTACGTACCGTCCACCGAGGGGACAGATTCTTCTTGGCTGTGGTATACGTAAATTTCAGAGTCTGTTCGTATAGGACAGCATTGCCAAAATCGGCCAATAATGGTTCATCGGTATCGGATACCAAAACATTTGCCTGAAATGTGTTGTCAGTCCCACTTTCACCAAAGTCTAATAGACCGGGCTTACGCCTTTGAGATCACCATGTATCTATTTCGGGTATTTTTAGCAGGCGTTTGACTTCAATAACTGCTACTTACCACACCCGAAGCATGCAGAAATGCTAATCCCTCAGCTATTCGCGCACACTTTATACCCTTGCAGTTAGCCGCAGCGCAGCTTGGTGCGATGGTATACCCACTAGAAGGAGCTTGTTCAGTTCAGGTTTTTTTGCTAAATATATCGGTAGCGAGCCACGCTCAGCCCAAGGAGACACCATCGCTATCTGCCCGCGAAATAGCGCGAGCCCGAGGAGCCTCGATGTATAACGATGGTGAAGCTTTGACCACGTATGAATCTCTCGCGCGGCACACTGATATACTCAGCAATGCATCAATCAACCCATCGCCACACCTACTTACTTTCAGGTGTTTCTGGTCTTCAGGAGAGTCTGGATTGACAACAATCCTCATGCATTTGATGGCGATCGGAGATCCATCTCTTAACTTTCCTTTATATACGTCACCAAAACCACCCGACGAGATCGGGTATTCGCCACAAGCCGATGGATCTAGTGTTCCGGTGATATCTTGGCATCCGTGTTCAACAAGCAGCAATACAACATCGGGCAGCGGCTGCCATGTGGGGTGAGCATCGAACTAGTTGCTCCGTGCATAACCTACCGTTGCTCCTCCTATGATAGAGGCCCTCAATGAAGGATTGGGGGAGGGCACAGGCGATGGTGCGCCATGTATAGATACATTGTGTCCCGAATTCAAGAAGTGCTAAAATCGAGTGACAAAGGGAAGAAATTAAGGCGCCTCTTCCGGGTAAATAATGGATATAACGCACCATTGCACCTGCAGCTATCCGAGCTTGACCCGGGTTTCCCTCGCTGCTTTCTCCCCGGTTCTGGGGTAAAACACAGGGTGTGGGGTAAGTAGGTTGCGCACGCAGTTGTGGGCCCCCCCCCCGGGCGGGGGGGGGGGGGGGGGCGGGGGGGGGGGGGGGGGGGGGGGGGGGAGGGGGGGGGGGTGGGGG
>WSLM01000083.1:0-12875 GCA_019677335.1 Ceratobasidium sp. UAMH 11750 | reverse complement strand
GTTATTCCGGGGGGCCCCCCTTTTTCCCCCCCCCCCCCCGTGCCTGTAAGCGGACTGCTCACCGGGCTAGAGTGCTAGGTGCCACTCCAAGTGTCAGGGTTCTAGTTTCAGTAAATGAATAGAATAACCCACTACCGGTTCTTCCGCTGTAAACATCGTTCCCTCAGAGATGTACTCTTTCTCAATGGGTTGGCTCTCGGGCGGGAGGTACGCAACCTTGAATTTTTGCTGGTGGATCTGCGGGATATCTTCACCTTCGTCAAAGACCCACTAAGTAAGGTGTAAATGATAGAATAGGGATGAACGGTGGGTGGACGCACCAGTTCTTGAACGGGCTTGGACAGCCGGTCCGGCGTGAGGATCATGCTCTGGACGAGGAACTTGTCCTTGCACTTGAAGGACAACGGTGGGTCCTCACGCAACGCTTGCAAGAGCACTAGAGTAGAGTTCTCGTTGAACGCCTTGTATCCTAATTTTGGGCTAATGCCACCCACCTTGAATATTGGCGCTGCTGCCTGGTTCGATAACTCCAAAGTTGGGACGAACGACGTACAGCTGGGAATGAGTGAGTCGGTAGCCTCATTGGCGAGTAAATGCAGCGACTGACTTTGGGGGAGGTAGTCTTGACCTTGAACGCGACCCATTGGGCATTTTGGTTGGTAAGGGTGATACTGCGCGTGACTACCTGTGTAAACGGGCCTGTGCATCCAGTGAGCATCACGCATGCGAGTCCGCCGCCAAATAGCATACGGTGAAAGCCGAGCTCTCCACTCGGGGACAGTTGTAACGACATAGATGGTTGTTGAGATGTATACCCTAGGTAGTGGTCGAGCCAAGGTAAGGGGGTGAAGTGAAGACAGCGCGCGCAGGGCATTATGGAGGCGTGGCCTGCCTCGTGTGTTCACGTAACCAGCGTGCGATGTGTTTCCTCAAACCATGATGGCTTCGAGTGTGCATGAACGAATCTTTGTGGGTACAACACGTCCCGGACTCGTCGTGCGATTGCACAATACGCGAGGGAGTCGTTCAACTCAGCGGCGCATTTTCGTTGCGCATATATTCTGGTCCGGATTCAGTTAAAGTTCACGCGTTCACCAGGTGGATTAGTACTGGAGGCTTTAAGCTGGCGAAATTAACGGTTATAAATACAGGATCAGGAGGGTTAGTTGAATATTCGTCTGTTCTCCCAAGGATTCGGACTGGCTACCGGCATCTCCCTCGTGCTCACCCATAAATTAATGTTACCAAAAAAGGGAATTATCTCATAGATACAAAATCGCGGCACACCCCCGAGACTTCGAGATCGGGGCTCACTACGATTGGCACAGGCTGGCGACGAGTCAAATCGGTTTATCGATTCTGTGATGCGAGAAGAGCTCTCACGCGGCATTCGAGGCTTCGGGCCGAGGCTACCCTTGGATGGGGAGTGCGGCTTGACATCTACGGCACGGCGCAGACGGTGCACCTAGCTGTAGGCGGTGATGTGCAGACTGACGTAGACGATCGTCACAGCGTAATTAAATGCGATTTTTACTTGATTTTCAGACCATGTGCTCTGGCCGGATCTTGCGCGGTGATAGCGGGCCACGTACGTCTTTCGATTGGACAGATGTGACTCGGCGCCTTGTCCCTGATGCGCGCAGCGTGTGGACCCGGTCTCGACATGATGTGGGCGAGGCTGAGGCGAGGGCCATTTCAGCCCATGTTGCTAGCTTGGAGAAACCGAGGGGGCTATGACTTGCGAGGCATAGGACAGGAAATGCCGGATTACAAGCGGACAAAAGAGAGTCATCCACGTTCGCTGGGCTACGGGCACGGGTGGCTACTGATTGGCAGCGGCGGGCGCCGGTGCAGTTCGATTGGCGGAGAAAACAGTCAAAAGCCTCGCGCCAGGCCTTGCGTCGTGAAGAGCGACAGACACTGTCCTCGTGCATTGCAAAAGACCAGGTGGCTACGCACGTGATTCGACCCATAAACCGGGCCGGGTGGGATTGGATCCGCAGCCTCTTGAGTTGGACGACGACGAGGACCCGTGTGGCATCGTCGAAGACCTTCTGACTGTCGACTCAGCTAGTCGGCCAGCGCCGAGTGATCTGCGCATCTGTTTCTGCTGCTGTCTGTGTGTCGACGCCTTTGCTGGTCTGTCCGCCACCGCCGCCGTCGCTGCCCCCGGCCCCCACACCGCCGGAGCCCCCGACTGCGCTGTCTGCGTCTCCGTCGCTCCTTGCTTTCTCACGACTAGCCTACGACTCGCATCGCATCGCATCGCCGGGACTACAGCGACCCTCGCAACGCCCCCCGCCCACGTCCCTGCCCCCGCCCGAGGACTCATTGCACGCCGAGTCTTCGAGCGCCCGCACCCCGCGCATCGCATGCCCGCCGTCGCCTCGTACGCCCCTCGGGGCCAGGCCACCCGCAACTCGAGTACGTCTGATCACTTTTTTTTCTGAACGCCGCTAATTTTTCACTGATCTTATCGCAGACCGCCAGCGCCCGCAGCGCGTCCAGATTTTCCGCAACGACAACTGGCCGCCGCGTCCGCCTGCGCTCGATCTGCCCGTCCCGTCGTTTCTGACGCCGCAGAGCCCCGACTCGGACACGTCCCTCTTGCGCGCGCTGCCCACGCCCTCGTTTGTCACCCGCGCCGACTTTTCCGACGCCGCGATGGACGTCGAGCGCATGGTCGAGGCCAACACTAACAACGCAACCAAGACGGCCCCGCCGCCGGTCCCGACCAAGGCCGTCATCGCCGCGAGCGCCGTCCCGCTCGCCGACTGGTTCGCCGACGTGGTCTGGGCCATCTATCTCGGGCGCAACAGCACCGTCGCCACCACGGGTGGCAACGCCGGCCTCGCGGGCGCAGACAAGGCCCCGCCCGCTCTCGCCGCCTTTGTCCACGCCGTGCTTTCTCAGACGCTCGCCAGCCCCCAGTGTGCGGCGCTCGGACTGTACTACCTCGTCCGTCTGCCGGTCAACTTGAGCTCGGTGAGCAACCTGCGCATGGGCGGCGCGTTGTGGAATGTCGGACCCGATGCCGAGGGCCACACGTGCTATGCGAGTGTCCCGGACCGAGAGCGTGCTGCGCGCGCTGGGTTCGTGGCTGAACTTTACGGCCAGGGTGTCGGGCCAGGTGGGGAGGATGTGCCGTATCGGCTTGCGGCGCTGGCGCTCATGCTCGGTAACAAGTGGTTGGATGATCATACTTTTACGAACAAGACTTGGTGCGTTGTCTTTTTTCATTTTTTTCACACCGCTGACCATTTTTTGTTCTTTCTTTTTCTGTGGCAATTGAAAATTTCGCCACGTCATGTCGCCACCACTGCCGATTTCCCACCGCTATTGTTCCTCCCACGCGGCGGCATTGTCGTCTCTGCTCCTGTTTCTTGGGAACTGCTGTCGTCGCCTACACGTGTCGGCGCTTGCGCCACCCGCTTCTTGCCTGCTGTTCCGTATGACTTGGACCCTCGGTTCTTAATCCCGGTTGGATCCCGGTACTCAGGCACGAAGTGACTCACCTCCCGCTCGCGCGCTTGACCGCCCTCGAACAACGTGCACTCGAGTGCTTCAACCATACGCTCGGCGTCGCCGATGCCGACTGGCGCTCGTGGCTTGGCGTCTTGCGCGACGAGGCTGCGCATGCGGGTGCTGCTATCGTTGCCGGAGGAGAAGCGATCGGAGTGAGTGCTTTGGCCGTGGAGACGATGGAGCGGCTGGAGAAGGAGCGAGAGGTGCTCGTGTATGGGGTTGGTGCGGGTGTTGTGTCGGCTGCGAGTGGAGGTGGAGGCAAGGGAGTGATTGGCGATCGACGCGGTTCGTTTGGATCTGGCCAGACGCAGACTCGTGCCGGGCAAGCTCAACCGACTGCCCATGTCCAGCCCGTCTCGGAGATGGAGCTCGATGAACTCGAGATGGAGCAGGTCGAGATTGATATTGATCTCGATGATGGCGGTCCGGTGCCCGAGGAACTGCGTCGGCCGGTCAAGGTTCGGCTTGGGACTGGAGCTGGAGCTGTTGGCGAGGGAAGGGGGTGGGACAAGGCTGTGACCGGGGAGAAGACGTACGTGGCTGGGGAAAAGTACATGCTCGGGGAGAAGCGGAGCGCGGTGGGCGACGGACGTGATGAGTGGGAGCGTGCGGTCAAGGCGAGCGCGGGCGATCGGTTCCGTGAACACTGGCTCGCTGGACTCTTGGAGGAAGACGACGAATGGACCTGGGCGCGCGAGGACGGCTGGCTTCAGTGGGACCGTGAGCGCGATCCGCCCGTGGAGCGCGTTACTGCTGCTCGAGGCGGTTACGAGGCTGTCCAGCGTCCCGGGAAGAAGCAGCTGTTTGTGGACGAGAACGAGGTTCGGGTCAAGGGGAAGAAGGAGCTGTTTGCGGTCGGGAGCGAGTATAGGGGCGGGAAGACTGGCGAGAACGTGCCGAGGGTGGAGTTGTACGATGCGCAGCTGCAGGATGTGCGTGGCGGGTACGATCAATATGGCGGGTACGAGCATTACACGTACGACTACCCCGCCAAGGGCTATCACCCTGGATACGAGGCGATTCCGCGCGATGCGATGGGCTACGATTCTGGTTTGGCCTATACGCACGGATACGATTGTCCCGGATACGAGTACGCCGGTCAATGTTATGGTGGCTCGTATGTCCCGCGCCAGGTCTCTGTCCCCGTGTGGATTCCTCAGCAGCAGCCTGCGCAGCATCGTGGGTCGAGCGGGTGTGTTTTGAGTTAGATGGAGCGTTATGTGAGGTGCGTTGTTATCATTCATATGATAAGATGTAGACTGACTGTTTGCGCAGATGTTTCGTGATGATAGGATGACGATTTCGTGCCGTGGTACATTTTCTGGCACACAAGTATATCCCTTCTCCGCGTTCCGGACCGGCTCTCGACAATCTACGGTCGTCTGGTCGCACCATTATTTTTCGCCTCGGATTTAATTTAGACCCCACCCATCGCTCCCTCGCTCGTTGCGTCCCAAAAGGCCCTGTCGCCAATGGACCTTTTGATCCATCCTTTCCCGTCTTATCTATGCCACATCTCTTCCACTCCATAGACCGACGACCCTCTCGCTTTCTCCACGACGCACGGACGATCTACCCCCTCAATTTGTTCTCGGCCACTAGTTGTTTTCAAGATCCGCCGGCGCGGCGGATTTGTTAATGTTGCTGTTTCTGCTTTCTTTCAAGCTTGTACATGAATTCGTTTGTGTCGGGGCAGGCAGCCGTTTTTTTTCTCTAGTTTTGCGAATCCGCCGTCGCTCTTTGATTCATCCCCAATCCACCTTTCGACGCTCATATTCGTCGTTTAGCTTTTTTCCTGCTTTTTTGATTTTGTGATTGCTTTGTCGATTTGTTTGTCGACTATATCATTTAACGTAACGTCTTTACGTCGATTACATACTACTTGCGCATGTTCTGTTTCGCTTGGACTTGTAGGAGAGATCTACTTGTTTGGGTGGTTCGGAGATGTGTGTTGTGATATTTTGGTGTGCTTTGGTATTGTGCTTTTTTTTCCGTCGAGGCGGATGGTTGTTTTTTGCGCTGTTGGTGCTGAAATGATATGTTCGTTGAGATGGGAGTTGGGTGTGTGTGTAAGGGTGTAGCGGACAACTTATATTTCGAGGGTTTGTGAGCGCTTATTTTCTTAGCCCCTAAGTCACGTGCCGGATCATCCCCTCTCCCCAAATCATCTTGAGTAGTCCACGATGGTGCAATTCTACACGTCTACAGGTGGAACCATGCCTGATTTCACTAGAATGACTTATTAAATTAACTACTTGGTAGCTGTCGACCCTCCTGCGGTTATCTACATGGGCAAGGACAAGGAAGAAAGTAAACCCAACGATCCTTGAGCGCACATTGAACCATCCTTGACATGACAAACCATATACACAGACGAGGATTTAATTCGGTACGGGTGGCCACAAGACGTCTGGTTCCACGTCGACAAGGCAAGGGTTATACCATCATCCGAAATGAGTCCCTCATATTTCGTTGTCGCACAGCTCTCTTCTGCACATGTCTACCTTCGACTTCCTCCGACGGTCGAATCGTGGGAAAAGATTCCACAGGAGCTGTTGGTGGATTGTGCGCAGTTGGTCAAGGTGCGGTCTAGACGCTCGTGCTCAGGTTCGTGTGGACTCATAAGGCGAATTGCAGGCAAACTCGATTGAAGGTGTGCAGTTTTTACGCTCCGCAATTTATGTTGACTAATGCTGTCTAGGTAACAAAAAGGACAATTTGTCAATCATCTATACACCATGGGACAATCTCAAGGTGCATCCCATCCCACCTCAACCACGCCCCAATATGAAATTCGGACCACTGTAGAAAACGGGCGATATGGCCGTCGGGCAGGTATCTTTTCACCGCAACGACCGAGTGGGTTCCTCTGTTCGCTTCTACCATAACATCCGCAATGAACCCGGCTAGTTCTAGGTCAAGCGAGGTAACCGTGCTTAGCTCCCGCCTTTGCTCCGTCAACTCCGGCTCGAACTCTTCTTCTTCTCGCCAGTGCACGTTCCTGAACGAGTAAACGCGATTGTGAACCGATTGAACAAGACCAAGGTTGTACGCGATGTTGACCACGAGCAGGAAAAAGTCGATCGGATCAAGGCCGAGTCTGCCAAGCGCAAGGCTGCGGCGATCGAACAGGTGAGTTGATCGTCAACGAATCGACTGGTACAGTCGCTCAGAGTTGGTGTTGTGAGGTTAGAAAAAGGCCGATGCGGAGCGGGCGAGGCAGCGCGAAGCGGAAAAGGCTGCACGGTCATATGACAACTTGTTTACCGGTGCAGACGACGAAGAAGAGGATGAGGATGGTCCTAAGGAGAAGAAGACGGGCATTGCATTAGAGGAAGACTTCATGTGAGAGTATGAATCCCCCACAATATTATGTAACAACGCTTTGCTATCACCTATCTATAAGCGCTTTATATCGGAGCAACCGCTCCAAGTGGGGATAGCCAGCGTAATAACCGATTCTGCGGCTAGGTGGATCCTCGGTGCGCCTTGACTCCGTGTTTAAACCGGCCTCACATCATTCGAATCATTCTGTCGTCTAATTTATTTATCCATGTTAGGAAGCAAGGTCTCGAGGAACTCTAAATACTCCAGCATCTATTTCCTTAGGCGATCAGCTTCAGTTTGCCCCATGGAGTTTCTCCACCGGACCAAGCGCCATCAGCATAACCCCTGCTGACCTTGTTTTAGCGCTTCTCGCTTGACAAGATTTGCCAAGAAGTTGCCTCGATCTTCACTCAACTCCCATTACAAGCATGGCTTGTTTTTGATCCTCTTGTCACCTTTACCCCATTTGCGAGAGCCGAGGTCTCATCACACATTTTTGCGGGGCGAGTCGAGCACTCGTGACCGAGTCCATGCTTGGCGTTGCGCTACGTGCTTCCTAGGGCGCTCATGCAACAGGCTCGACTATGGCGAGCTTGCTATTTTTCCGATTATTAACGCGCGCAACCTATAAAACAGCAACCTAGGACGCCTCGACTCGTTCAAACCACTCTCGGTTGTTCATTCGCTCCATCCAGCTCACTTTTCTTTTCACATCATGCGCTTCACCTCTGCCGTCTTCGTCTCTGCTTTGGCTGCCTCGCCGGTCGTCTATGGCCAGCTCGACGCCAAGATCAAGGCCAAGGGTGAGCGTCGCGATAGCATATTCCCTGTTCCCGTTACTGAGACGTGTATCCTCGATGTCTAGGCAAGCGTTACTTTGGTACCTGCTCCGACTCGGGCCTTTTGTCCAACACGCAGAACGCCAACATCATCAGGTCTGACTTTGGAGCTCTGACCCCGGAGAACAGTGCCAGTGAGTAGCTGAAAACGCTCAGGAAATTTGATATCTCACCCATCCTCGTTTTTTTTAAAGAATGGGACTCGATTGAGCCTTCTGTAAGTTCAACATTGCTAGTAACCCTGTGCATACACTGACTTTTTTTTCATCATTCTAGCGTGGCAACTTCAACTTTGGAGGTTTCGACACCCTCGTCAACTTTGCACAGAGCAACGGCAAGCTTGTCCGGGGTCATACATGTAAGTGGTCTCGTATAACTTTCTCCAACCAATAATAATAACCCACCTGCCAGTCGTATGGCACTCCCAGCTCCCGTCTTGGGTGTCCAGCATCGGCGACGCTGCCACCTTGACCACCGTCATCCAAAACCACGTTACCACGATCGCCACACGCTACAAGGGCAAGATCTACGCCTGGGACGTCGTGAACGAGATTTTCAATGAGGATGGGTCGCTCCGTTCCTCTGTGTTCTCGCAAAGGCTCGGCGAAAGTGAGTTATGGGCTGTTCTGTTCGACAAGGAAACTAATCACCCTGGCGTTTTAGACTTTGTTTCCATCGCTTTCAAGGCTGCTCGCGCTGCGGATGGGTAGGCCATATTTACTTGCAAGGCGATTTAATGCTAAAGCCTTTTTATCTCAGATCTGCGAAGCTCTACATTAACGTATGTCTATCCACCTCGTTGATGTGAAGGTACAGGCTGATGCTGGTGTATATAGGACTACAACCTCGACTCTGTCAACAGCAAGGTCAACGGTCTGGTCAACCTGGTCAACCGCCAGAAGTCTGCAGGCACCCCAATCGACGGCATTGGCACCCAGGCCCACTTGTCGGTAAGTGATGCTCCTTGGCGAGGGAAGAATCCATTTCTGATCGCTGGATTTGCTAGGCTGGAGGTTCTGGAGGTGTCCAGGCGGCACTCACGAAGCTTGCCTCCACCGGATGTGACGTTGCCATTACCGAGCTCGATATTGCTAGCGCACCAAGTTAGTCCTCGCTTTGGCCAACTCCCCAGCATAAGGCTGATTCCGGATTGAAACTTGCAGGCAACGATTACAGCAACGTGGTCAAGGCATGCTTGAACACTCCCAAGTGCGTTGGTATCACCGTAAGTTGTTCGTTAATTTTAAACGTACGGACCAATTTACCCATCTACGCGAATGTAGGTCTGGGGTGTGTCCGACAAGGATTCTTGGCGCTCGGGCAGCACGCCGCTCCTCTTCGACTCGAACTACCAGAAGAAGGCCGCATACAATGCAGTTATCTCTGCTCTGGCTTGAGCATCTGCTACGGCGTGCGACTGGCTTGTCGAGCGCTAGCTCACAAATAAATTACTGTCTTGTATCTGCCCGCTTTTAAATTGATCGAGATTTGTCTAAACTCTTGTGTATTGAAGGGATGCCGTGGGAGCTCGGAGCAGTGCCGGCGCCATTTCCGGGCCTGGTGTGGCACGACCTGACGGTCGACCTGGTGGCCAGCAAGGCTGAGGGACGCAAGTGTGGCCGGATCCCAACCGCGAACACGACTCGCGGGCGGGCGGGTGGGGCCGGGCAACTCCTGACCCTCAAGACACAGTGGGGTAGCGGGTTGAACACGCCCAACTAAATACCTACACGGTACCAAGGCCGAACACAGCGGGTACTCGGATAGAGACTCTCAACGGAAACGCGGAGAGTAAGGGGGGTGGGTTCAACAGGAGAAATAGACCGCATGTCGATGCTATTCTGTTCAAGGTGTAACGCTGCTTACATAAAGGCGCTCGGCGCTTTCGCTGTTCGTACACTCGTCCCCCACTTCGACATCTATGCAGACAGCGGACAAATGAATTCCAAAGGTAGGATACTGTAATATAAAAAGTTATTCGGGGAGTTTTTTTATCCTGTTTCAACTTGTTCTACATAGGGATCACGCTCGGGAGGTCGTCATCGGTGATCCGAAGTGACCGTGCGGCCCGCGCCACCCTCGGCGGCCGAGTATCCCTCCTGCACCTCCGCAGGCTGCGGTGCAGGAGGACACAGTGGATGGGAAGAAAATTTGACGTGCAACGCCGAGTACCGCCATGATGGGGACGTGGCCAAGCGCAAGGTGTCACGTCGCGCGAGCTGGGTGAACGGCGCCTGGGCCATGTACCCGTGAATCTCCCAGGTCGCGATCCACGGCTCCCCGAAGTTTTACAGTGTCTCTCGCAGTTTCATGTTACCTGCGAACGCCACCCCGAACAGTGTAGAATTGTGCTTTCATTCCAAAAATCAGTCCAAGTCCCGTATAAATCCTCATCGTGAGGAGGGATACAGTTTACTAGGGAAACAGTAATTTCCATACACATACGTCTATTCAAACAGAAATGGGTGCATTTGGCCGAGCTGGCACCATTAGACTGACTATATGCGTGTCCCTGACCGCTTCAGCCTCAGTACCAAAGTACCCTTGACTCCAAGTTAGTACCAATTTATCACCCAATAGAGCCCCTTGAGACTCACGGGGCGTCATGAACGTCCAGCTGATGGAACCTTGCACACCGTATTCTACACCCTGCACATATTGTGCCACCTGCGCATCCACCTCCGGACCGAACGAGCGCAGCTGTGCCTTTGCATCAACATATTCTTGAAGCCGCTTTCGCAAAAGCTTGTCGACATGATCAATCGCACCCTCTAGGTCGAGACCTTCGTTCCACATGACAATGAAAACAAGGTTGTGTGTGTCTCCTCGTGCTTGTTCGACCTGTTGTCAGCAGATAGCTCAGTTTTGGGAGATGCAATGTTCAACCCGACTAACTGGGAAGGAGTAGACGTCGTTAGCCCATGTAAGAAGGTCATTCCCAGCAAGTAGGAGCTCGGCGATGATGGGATCTTCATGGACTGTTTCGGGAAGGTGAAGTCCGAGAGAATACTCAAGAATAGCTGTAAGACATGTACTTAGAGAGTCCCTTGATACGACAAAGCTGATCACCCACGGTACATAATCTTGACTGCAGAGGTATCACGACGAAGTTGGATATACTCGTCGATCGTCGGAACATCGTCAACGGAACGGTTTGCAGTCTGTTGGAGGGTTGCCTTCGTGTAAAGATCTATCGCCTCTACAAAGCGTTCCATAGTAGCTGGGCTCGAATTCATCCGCATACGATCAAAGAAGCTGAGCTAGATGTGTCAGCGTTGTGTGTGGGTAACTGAATTGAAACGCACTTGTGCAGGCACGCTGCAACTCTAGACTCCGGGCGAGCGGTATCCGGATTACGCAGAACGTTCATCACGTCATCGACGGTACGTTTAGCCCCGTTAACGTCTTCTAATCCTTCCACGTCGTTCAAGTCGTCGAACTGTAAAGATTTCAATATCCTATAGGGTGGGCGGATGGTGTGTTTAAGATTACTCACTGCAAACAACCAAAGAATAAAGTCCATTGCTGGGCGAAGGCGCTCCAATTCAGCATCAGCGAATGCCAACGCACCCATCAGCCCGAAGCCAGCATTAAAGTACACTTGGCGTTTGCGACCAGTCACGAGACCTGAGATTCATTTAGCTTGGCACGGGATCAATGGTCTGGAGTCACCCTCGCACCATAGCTATCGAACCACGCATATGATCCAGCCTCTGCCTCCTTCCATTTAGGGTTCACTTTGGTCTTAAGTACCTCGCCCGTGTAGCTTACAATATTCGGCATGCGTATCATGGACGGGAATGCTGAACGGTCGATGAGGTTGAGCTTGGGAAAGCCGGGCATGGGGAGAAGCGGAAAGAACGAGGACGAGAGGGGGGTTATAGATACGTGAAGGGTGAAGGCTGTAATTAACAGGAGGAAGAGACCCGGCTTTATATCTGCCCTGGGTTGTTGGCTCTAGGCCTGTGCTACGGATACAGCCTGCCAAGTTTAGCCAAAACCAAAGTCCCAAAAGGTGAGATCCACGAGGCGCCGTCCAACAACGTTCAGTTTTACAGCAAGTCTCAAATTTCCTGCAATCGGGCTTCTTCTTTCCTCTTTTTTGCTTCCGCCCATCGGAAGACCCAGTCACTGCGCTGCGTTTGTCAGCGGACTTATCTGCATTTGGGAGCACATAGGGATGCTTGAAATGGTGCAGGTTTGTCCAAAAGTTCATGTGATACTAGATGAGATCTCGAAAGCGGTGTATACGATGTTCACTTGTGCTATGAGAACGCATCTAGGAAAGGAGCAACATCTGGTAGCTCTAGCAAATATCACTATGTCTCATATTAATTCAACCAGGCTGAATCTCTAATGTTTCCCTTGCCTGTTAACCAAACACTGTATGCATGATTAGAGTCAGATAACTATCTCACTTCCACGCTCATTATCACATATGGCCTGCAATCAGGATTCTCGGCAGATCCGGCATACCACTATCTTGTAGGCGAGCGAGTTTCAGCGAATTCTTGAGGAAATTCTCCACTACTTATTTGTGCGAGCGCGTGGGTGATCCCAGAGGTATGGAAGTCACCCGCGCGTAAGTGATATCACTGATAGAACCATTGGTCAAGCACTCTGAATCCAATCCCACTCCAGACGGTGGATATAGCCGGATGTTCGGCTATATCTTGTCTGCCTCCTAGCTAAACACTTGGACCAATACGATGTAGCATAGGAGGGTGATCTCTCCGTGAATCATCTCCATGAGCATTTAAGAAATGCTTGTGTAAGTCTCTTCCTTTCGGCCAGCTAGACTCGACAAGTGTCTCGAGTACTCGGGGGGATGGCGGCGGAGTTAGGATTCTATTGTAAGCTCCTCGGTACCTGCACGCTTGGAGTTATTGCACCCGTATAGGGTGGTAGTGGATAGCTGCCCGTAAGGTCTAAATCGATGTCTAAGCTATCCTAAACCGTTCTAAGCGGTCTATCGGCCCGTAGCACCTGAGACACAGCCACATGTACATACAGAGTTAAATCGAGGTCTTATTTGACAGCTCGGGCGGCGGGATTCGATAAGTGTGGAGCGGGCTGATGATCAGCCCGCAACTCAGCGCGAGCGAGACACAACCGGCCAGTGAGCACCGTGCATGGCCAGTGGTGTCTCACGCAGGGGTATTTTCGCAAAAAAATGACATTGGC
>WSLM01000082.1:0-33854 GCA_019677335.1 Ceratobasidium sp. UAMH 11750 | reverse complement strand
ATATCCCAGCAGCATCTCGTCCGTATGCCCCCCTTTCACCTTCCCGAACCCGAGAGGGGTCCTCGACTCGTGCTGTTTATATTCTTTATAGCCGAATTCCGGTTTGAAGCTACCAATATCGCACTTCAGATTGCACATACCTGGAACGAACGGGGCTGGGAGGTACGAACGCGGGCTTTTTACAATGTCTTCAAGCGTCTAACGCAAGTGCTAGTGCTATTGTATCCCTATCAGCCTCGACGACTTGGCTCATAACGTGGAAGTGAAAGTCACAATGGGGCTCCAGTTGGTGGTCTTGTGCATCATAGCTATGCCAGCTACTCACGCTTCTTGTTTCTAGCCTCTGGCCATGCAAGACGTAGAGTACCAGCCTTGGGTTTCGACAGCCCGGTCTAATGAAGACATTATCACCGTATCTAGCTCTACTCAGCTTGGGACCGTTGTATGCGTTGCGCATGCCCCAAAAGAGCGAGAACATATGCACATTCAGTTCACATCCCAACTCTTTGAAACACATCCGGCCACTTCCCCAAAAGTGGTGACGGAGCTCGGGCCGAGCGCACGTGGTCCAGAAGGGTACACCTCCTAGTCACGTGCTGGTTGATCTTCACGATCCAACCATGTCCGACCACACCAGTCTCTCACGCCACCAGCTGTCTGAGCAGTCCCCTCTGAAGCATCATCTGTACCTGAGTAATGAAACGGAGACGAAGAGTACCGACGGTAGCAACGGGCCAAGCTGTAAGTGGAAATGGGATATACTAGCTCGTCGTCCCTGACCATGATGCCAGTTTTCAAGCGTGCACTTCACGGGTTCGTTTTGTTGCGGCAGGGGGAGCCAGACTTTGTACAACCTCTCGTCATCAAAGAGAGCTACTGGGCTGATTTCTCCGTTCAAGGCTATGCGGCAACCCTCGAGGGAGAAGAGGGGCTATGTGTTCAGACAGGCTACTGGTTCGACAATGTCGTGAAGTACCAACTGGTCAAGATTGATCGCATCCAAGCGTTGGAGCTCAGGTCCGATCCCGCGTTCCGGAATGGGTAAGCTACGGTTTTCCACACAGATTCTGTTCTCACATGCTTGTTCAGCGAACCGTGTATGTGGCTATTTGCCGACAACTACAGATACGCGATGATGTGCCCATTCATGTTTTTTCAGGACATGTGGGCCTTGACCCTCGCTGGCTACCTGACCTCGCCCTGTCAGCCCATGTCCTTGTCTGCACATCGTCCAATCTGGTGGCCAGAAGCCGCTCAGCCAGCTTGGCTGCGCCTGCAGCGCGCGGTGTTACCATCTGTGACGTGGAACACCACCATCAACGACACTTGGCACAACCCTGGATTCCCAGTGGTCTCGGCGTTGAGGTCTGGCCTGGTTTCTCTTGCACCCGCCTCAAATCCAACAATCGAATCCGCATCTGCAAAACGTGCCTGCGGGGTCCATGAACAATCAGGCAATGTCGCGGATGGAACAGCTCCCCGGGATGCTGAGCGATGTCGCCCGGATGAACTTATGTGTCTGGAGGATCCCCACTGCCTCGAAAGGGTGTTGGGGTCGGGCCCATCTTCCGGCCAAGGAGTCGTCGACGGTGCCGAACCGTGGTCCAGCTTGAGCTCAAGCTTGATCATCCGTGCGGCTCGTCGGCTCCACTCGTGGGTCCTTGGGGAACCGGCTACACCGAGTGCCGTCACCGTCGACAAGATCAACAGGAGCCCCTCCAATGCCCCTGTGCATCGTCGATTCGCACCATAGTAGGATTTAAAACTCTGTTGCGATGGATAAATCTGCTTTCGTTTCTGTTTGGCTCTGTGTCCCCTTGTGTGTCTGGATTTGTATTTTCCTTGTTGGAACCAAAAGTATCTGTAACGCTGGGATGTCACTTCACATGTGAGATCTTAACCTTTAAATCACATAAAATGTATTTTTGCGTATTCAGTTTCACAAGATGTCTGTCGAACAGCGGATGTGGTAGTCTTGCACATCACAGGTTCAAGGTTTCAACAGGCGAGTGGACAAAATTTGGATTGCAGGCGTTGGTCATGTCACAGATATAGCAGTTTATACAACTCAGGATCATTCTCCTCCAGCTTAATTCGTATTGCAAGCTCGCGATCCGCAAGCAATGCTTCATCCGAACAAGGCGAAACGTCACGTGTACTTGGCTGGGTTGAGACGCTAGCTCGCAAACTGCAGACAATGTCTTGTCCAAGGGGTCAAACTCGGTAAGTTCATTGTGAAACTCTCATTTAATACAACACTGACCTGGAATTTCGCGAAGGAGAACCACATGTAAGGGGTTACCCAAGTTGAACCCGAGCTGTGGGAGCCGCCGGGGCATGCGTGACTTCAGGTGAAACTCTCTCCAGGACTTCCACGCCTTTCGGTGAGCAAGGGTGGATAGGCTTGAAACCTCACACCAGTCGAGCAACGCCTCCGCAGCGTCCAAGACCTCTTCACCGGACGTGCGCGATTCACAGAGGCTGAGAGCACGGTCCAAACGAGGCTTCCAGACTTCAGAAACCGCAAAAAGGTCCTCCATCTGCAGGATCGTGAAGTGCGACCGAAACACTAGCCGCTCGATTTCACCCACAACGTCCAAGACTGCCACGATCGAAGGTTGTACACCTCGAGGTGGGCTAGGCTCGTCCGCGATATGCCGTCGTATATAGTCGATCTGCCTGAGGATGTGCCTGCCTCTACGATAGACATGCGTCATGTTAAGGCGGTGCTCCTCGACGCGATTCGACCAGTGTAGCCATTTGTCCCAATTTGCCGCCTGTAGCTGGATCGCGGCGGTGAACGCCTGGACACAGTTATCGCTCGACACACCCGGGTGATCGAATCTCTGGCTTGATGATTCCTCGTTCTCCCGCAGGTATTGCTCTTCGTCAGCCTCCATAGCCCATATATGAACCTCAGACGTCGCAATGAACTCTACCACTAAGCCTGGCAAGTCCGTAACTGGTACTGTGGTCTTGTCGATGGGCTGGCCCCGGGAAGATCCGAACGCTTCGCCCAGGGCGGGTTGGGAGAATATTAGATCAGGCTTGAAATGGGGGTGGAACCGTGCTCACTCGTTTCTTTGGCCCCGACCGTCTTGTCAATCTCACCTCCTGATTCTGAGTGCGGGGCGATAAGATCCTCACCCGATCCTTATAGATTTGGCTCACCCTCGATCCTGAGGCGCTTATTAAGTGATTCATTAAGCATTTTGCAGTTGATGCTGAGGGGATGTTTGTGGGCCATCACGTGCAAGGTAAAGGGGTCGGGGCAATACCACGTGACGGCGGGCCATCCTAATATAATGTTTGGCGACCAGTTGACTTGTCGATCTGTCCCATCCATGGCAGCTTCGCTCAGCATAGTCTCCGTTAGCCTGGTGCAGATCCCCTTAGTGCGAGAGTCACGTGCCTATGATAACAAGTAATTGGCGGCTACGCTCCACCCTATACTTTCGTGAACCAAGGCTCGATACTTCTAGAATTTGACAAGGCCCGGCAGAACATCAGCCGAAAGCGCTCGAGCACTTGAGTTCCCACGGCCTTCAGCTGCATCTTTAAGTGTTGCCACATTATCGACAAGCTTTCGTTCACGGAGGGCGCAGGTTGGTAAAACCTCGGCGAGAGTAGCTACGTCTCTGCGGGGCATTGCCTCTGTGGCAGTATGAAAAGGCTGTAGAACTAGTAGTTAGGTCATATATCGCCAATATCGCGTACGTACAGTTAATATTTCAACAAGGGTGACTAGCAAATCCCGTTGTTCGGTCTTGATTGTTCAACGTTCCTGCAGCTTGCGAGCTCTGTCCAGAAGCTTGCTACGGGGTTTATTCGACTCCTGGGTTGGGCCGAAGTGAGTTATTGCCTAGCATTTACTTAGTTCAGGTGTTTAGGCGAGATGTTAGACATCGGAAACGCACCAGCCGAAGTTGAATTACACGCTTTGCCTTCAGACACACAGAGCCCCACCGGATCCGCATGCTCTTCTTCACAAACAAGTGCTTTGTGTCTTTCGGGCAGGTTTGAGCGATAACCTGGCGCATCTCTTTCCGTCGCTTTGGACTCGCTGTTGTATAAACGACGATTTCATGTATCGACACATGCGTGTAGGCGTATTTATGAGTAAGCTGTATTGATAACAACAATACGCACCTTTTCGGCAATATTGAGGATCTTGGGCTGGCGGCCTCGGTTACCCATATCTTCCTTAGATTCGTCCTGCCCGCGACGTCCTCTCCCATATCAAACACCAAGCCCATTTCATCGAACAAATCTTCCTCGAAATCTGTGTCGGTAGTAGTCTCATCGAATTTCAAGGTCGGTTGCATCAACAGCATTGCCTTCGCCTTCGAATGCACAATTTATGATGTGTTGAGTGTATCTTCCCGAAATCTCAGATAGATGCATACCTTCTAATCCATCCTCGGGGTCCATCTCACCGCGCTTGACATCGGAACAGTGATCGACAGGCTCGATAACACCAGGATGCGATAAAATATCATTATTTTCAAAGCAGGTGGACTGAACCTGATTGTCGGTCGGTTGGCTTTGGTGTACCTACATGCATAAAGACGGAAAGCATGATTTACACATGTAAACGACGTACCTTCGTCGGCAAAATCCCCCGGAGGTCTGGAGCGCTCCGTAAACGGGTGTTTGTTCATGTGTGCTCCTGATTATAAACGAGCGCTCGGGAGACAAAGGAGCACGGTGCTCGCCGTGCTCATGAGCGCTCGTTTAAAATTAGGAGCACCACGGCACTCCGGAGCCCCAGACTATTTGGCCGAGTTTGCCATGAACAGGAACACTTTCACTCTCCTGGATTTGCTTTGCAAGCGTGTCGTCCATGACAAAGTTTGTCGAGGCACCATTAGTGACGCATGCGATCGCTCGGTGTGCGGTTCCTCGGGAATCTCTTGACGATATGTTGTGTAAGTTTATAATTCGGGATACGACAGAAAAACTTACACGTCTCGAACCACTCCACCTCGGCCAAGTCCCCAAGGTGTAAGTCGAGTACCCGGCGTACCTTTTCGTCAGTAAACCGGGGTTTAGCGGCAGGATCAATCCCAGGCGGGATGTCCAGTTCAATAAACTCGGGGACGTCATCTAGGCCATCGCCAGGTTGTCCTCGAACCCATCCTCACGGTGGTATAGATCATCGTCGGAATCGGGCCAATCTTCAATTGTCACGGGTGGGTTTTGATGTAGTCCCTGTGCTGGGACTTAATTGACGCGAGACTTCAGCCCTACTATTCTTAAAAATGATAATTGGGGAATAGGCTTACCGTATCGCGCGTCGACGTTGGCTTGAGCTGCACCGAGGTCGTTCAAAACTAAGCCAGGATTGTCAGGCTCAATCGCGTCGATTAGCTGTGCTAGTTCTACGTAGCACGAGGTGAGCAGTTAATTATTAAATCAGGCAGCTACTCACCTCCTTTTTCAACGTTATCCACGGCGAGGCCATCATTCACGTCCATCCCGTCATCAGCGCCCTCTGCCGCGAGCAGAGTTGCCAGTCGGTAGAGCCCCAAGTGCGGATAAATTTGGCGGATGCTGAGCTTCCTCCGCTGCCGTTCATAGCGCCAACAGATAGCGGGTGGATGGGGATGGAGTGGTAGCCATCTTAGCTAAACGATCGGCGCTTCTACCAAGGGTCCCACTCGACCACCACGACAGCCTCGTGCTCAACACGGCGAGTTACGGTATGGATTTGCCCCAACTGCAAGCCCAGCTGACCTTATTGTTCAAAGCACACCTTGTACGTTCATTAAGCACACGTTGCGTGCTTCCGCAACACTTCATCGTCGGAAGCTCCCAAGTTGAGTGAAACCTATTGTTCTAAGCTCGCTCTCTCATCCTTTCCCAACAGCTCAATCGGCGATGGGTGCAGCCTGTAGGGGCAACATATGCGTTAGACAACGACTCCACCGGATCGCGGTGGAAAGGCGTTCGGCGAGCAAAATGGCGAGTCGCACGCGACTTGTGCTTCTTAAATAACTGAGTTCATTATTCTAGGTCTTCGACCATCACTTCCCGTCCGTTACCCTGAGCTCTCTCCCGACTCCCCAGATGACAGCCCTGCAGCCGGTCGCATAGCCGCTCACCAACACACTCGGACACACAACCCCTATAGACAACCTCCTATGTCACCTCTATACGGTTTCTACCCCAACTCCGAGTACGACAAGTGGCACAGACACGCCCATGCATTCGCCACTGTCCTTGCGCCAGAGGATCCGGCTCGGCCAACCCCGCTTTCCCCGCGTCGTCCACCGCCTAGCCTTCTCCTCTCTCCCCTCTCCTAGACGACCCCAACTCGAGTCGGCGGCGGCCCTAACGACACCAACGTCTGGCAATTTTCCGCCTTGCCGGCCGTTGACTCGATTATGCTCTAATACCTCCTTCGCTCAGTCGCTCGTCCCACTATCGGATTCCGATCCGGACGCCTCTGACCTAGAGTTAGATCTTGATGGGGACAGTGTCATTCACGACTTTGGAATCGACCACAATGTCGGGATTCACGACGCAGACCCCGACGACGGACAAGACGTGAGCATCCTGCAGGGTGCCAAGGACGACGAAGGCGACCAGAGTTGGCATACTGCCCCGCCATTCACTCCCGGAGATCCCATGTTTTCGAGTATCTTTCCTCGCGCAGACGACCTTCCACCCCGACCCAATCTCACCCGCCCCCCCAGTACCCGTCCGACATCCATGATCCTAGACGACATGCAGCCAAAGGCCAAGCATTGGTCACTCGACTGACAATGCCCAGGCTGTTGCTTACGCCTAACCGATCCAAGCACCGCGAGCCGAGCTCGCCTCTCGAGGACTCCTCTCCTGTCTCGCCCATTCCCAGGAAGCACCGTCTCGGCCTGCCTCTGCCGCCCACGCCTGGGGCTGAGAACCACAGCTGGCACGGTGGCATGGGCGTAAATTCCGAGTCGATCCGCAAAGTAAGTATGTTTCTACCATTCTATTTTTCGTGAAACTTGCTTTACTCTCACAGCTCTCGTTGATCGATGACGAATACAACCTCGGTTCAGACTCGGACTCTCCCTCGTATGTTCCCCGACGCTGCCAAAGGGAAAGGTTGCCCCCGCGAGCACACCTGGGGCCCCTCGACGCACAAGCTCAAGGGGACTGGCCGTCCGGCAGGAGGGATCTTCGTGGACCCTGGGTCGACGGCGATCCCAATACCCAAACAAGTCCCAAGCGCGGATTCGACCTCGCCATTTGTCCTTCAAACAGCGGCTTTGAGCGCACCGAAGGATTTCATCGCTCCGGCTTTCTCTCTTAGCGCATTTTCGCCTCCGCCGACGTCGTCGCCGTTCAAGGTTAAGCCGAGGAGGACGGGTGGGCTATTCGAGAATGAGATGAGCTTTAGTGGAGAGGGAAGGACCGGGGGATAAAAAACGAGATGTTCCCGCCAATTGCGATGAGCTCGCTGGACCCCAAACGAGCTCCAAAGCGCGCACCGCTTGCGTCGGTTCCGCGGCTGAATGTGGGCGGGCGCCCTGGCGCCAACTCGCAGGTCGGCTATGCGAGCTTCTCGGGTGTGTCGAGCCTGTTGAGTGGGCGTTGAAGAAGAAGTACAAGGCGAAGGACCCGAATGCGATTGCTGATGAGAGCATATTGGAACAGGGGCTGGATTTGGAGGAAGACGGGGGGATGCCGCGTACCCGGGCCCGGACAATGTCGTTCCAGCGAGGCAATTTCCCGAAGGACAACGATCTCGTTATGCCCCAGTTTGGACCCGGTACGGCGAGAGCATGGCCCGGCATCAAGGACTCGGACGAGCAGGACCTCAATCCGGAAATCTTCAACAGGATGGTCTCGCATACCTCGTTCTCGATTGATGGGACCGGCGCGGGTGCCGGTGCTGATGGAGGGATGCCTGACACGCCTGTGAAAAAGGGCGTGTTTGGGACTTCGGGTGTGGGTATTGGAGGGGAACCGATTGGGATGGGTGGCGCGCGTGGCTGGATGACTACCTTGCCGGATCGTGGAGGAAAGGCATTTGGCGGGCGAAACGGTGAGCCTCACGCGATTTGTATGGGTTAAATTAACAGTGTTTATTGTTCTAGCTCCTCGACCGTCACTTCCCATCCGTTTCCCTGAGCTTTTCCCTGACTCCCCAGACGATAGTCCCGCGGTCGGACGTAGTAAACTCCCTACAATCGACAGCAACGAGTCACCTACCATGCACCAGTTCTGGAACCCTGGCGGACCGGATGAGTCGCCGTCTCTTCACCTGCGTCGGAGATCTGGTGAGACGCCCAGTCTCCCGAGGAGGAAGTCGGCTGGGGGCGATATTTTGCTCAACCTCGGCGTGCGCAAGCAAAAGACCGCCGACTCGCCTAAACGCCCTCAGCTCGGAGGTCAAAAGGGGTCGTATGGCAGCCTCGGACTCGGCCGACCGGGCGGGCGCAAACGGGAGCCGATTCCCAAGTTCTCGTTTGAAGAGAGCCGGAGAACCAGTTGAGATTGAGTACGAGTGGAGCAAAGGCTGCAAGGCCCCTCGTCGCGTCTACGAGCGCGAACTCGTTCCTCGTTCCATCGACGTCGCTCGGCGTCGTGCCGTTTATGCGCCGAGCGAGCAGTGGGACGTTTTCGAGTGATGGCGAGGCGAGCGTGAGCGGTACACCTACGAGGCGGGGAGCTGTTGGTGGGATGAGGGGCGGGTTGGGTGGGCCTGCGCGACCGGTGCAGCCTGTAGGAGCGAGGCACGCGCAACCTCCCGCGAGATCAGCTGCGCCTGTGCAAATTTCATTGCCGATTGCCAACTGGCGGCTCGTTACACCTTTGCCTTCCTCGTCTTCGCTCGTGTCGATGGGGTCGCCTCTAACAGACTCGCCTTCCACCCCTGCCCGAAAGACCGCACGAGCGTCTCCCATTCTGTCCAAGGACAAATGCACGAGTGTTCCCCTCCCTGTCTTTCACCCTCCCGCCGTTGTTGAGCCCGATCCGACGATGACACTCGGCCGACTTGAGCGCGAGTACACGACGGTGCAGCAGATTGGTAAGGGCACATTCAGGCAAGTCCTCAAGGTCGAAAGGGACGAATGCCTGTTTGCGGTCAAGCGCAGCAAGCCGTTTGAGGGCGTTCGACATTGGCGACGCGTGCTGGAAGAAGTTGACATCTTGCTACGGGCGGTGGCCATTCGAATGTCCCTCGGTTTGTCGACGCATGGGAGCAGGACGGCCGGAGTTTGATCTTGACAGAGATGTGTGAGCTGGGGAATTTAGCAGAATTTTTGGTCGAGTGGGGCGAGCTGTTTGCGAGGCTGGATGAGCCAAGGGTGTGGAAGATGGCGTCGGACCTGAGCCATGTACGTACCGTTCAACTCCTTGCTCTCGCGTAAAACTGATCTTTCTTAGAGCCTGGCCTTTAATGTATCTAGATCTTATTTTCATGCCTATTTGAGCACGTAGAAACACAGTATATGATTTTTGCTGCATATAGCCACTTATGGCTGCAATCTCGGCTAAAGAGTACTGTTAGGAGCGAGCGAGAAAGAAAGTTGGGTGATGTGGCGTCAAAGTTCACTAGGAGCTCAAGCATGCCGTCACGCTATACGTGCTAGTGTACGTCTCGCATGGACTCTGGCGAGACTTAACCCTGGCCGAAAGTGCCATGGGCAATTTCTAGATCAGGTCCATTTCAGTCCTATATTAGTGCGTGCAACCAACATTCGCTTTCGCTTTTTCACTGTTAAGCCAGCCCACCTCTGGAACTTCGTTGCTTTTTCACCCCCCCCCCATCTTCTACTGTTACGCTTTCTTGCCTCACTGTGTCCACACCCATGTCCAACGTCAACGCTGTTGCACCAGTGGCCCCTCGGGCACCTCCAGCGCCTGCTCTAGTTTCTGCTGCTAGGCCAACTATTCCTATCGTCTTTCCTGTTTGCGAACGCCCAGGATGATCGCTTGGCAAGGACAGTTTCTGCATGAAAGAGATTTTCGAATTAGATGGCCGGGAATACATGATGGTCCTAGTATGCCATATTACCTACCCATTGCTCGCCCAGTAACAAATTGCCACTCTTAGAATGGTCACCATTCTATCCGGGAGATTGCGTTCGCCTGTGGTCTCGACATGATGAAGCCCTTCACTCGCCAGAACAAGAACGTCATTCGCAAGATTTATGACAATGTGTACCTTATCTACTTCTTATGCTATCATCTATGCTAACCACCCGCTGCAGGCATGCGATATTTTCCCCGGTTTCAAGGCTTTTGCACATCTCGACAATCCCCTGTGGCTGGTTGAGGCGTTCTTCATGGTTGGTTATCTTGAAGAGTGTAAATGACCGCCATTGCACCATCGAGAACGCCAAAAACCGCGCCAAGATCGTTGCTGCTTCCCCGGCTACCAAAACGAGTCTATGACCTGAATGTCCCTTACGATACGAAATATACATGTCTCCCCCCATACACACACAAAAATGCTAACTATCACAACTCGAGAAGAAAATCTATTACAAAAAAGGAAGAGAAAGCGAAAGAGAGGGGGGAAGGAGGGAGGGAGAAGGAGAAAGAAAGAACTCGCCCGAAGTACCTACGTCGCTGGGTGGGAGTGCTCAGGTCACTTGAGTAGTGCGCGGCAGGTACTTCGATGAAATCGCTGAGATTACTCCTACAAATAGCTTCAGGTACTTCACGACATGATTATATTACTTCCTGCAAGCTCCGACAGCGCTTCAGGGCACTTGGGAGAGGGTTTCAGATCACCCCAGAAGTCACTTGAGTTCCTGAGGTACCGCCCTGAAGTAACCGCACAACTTGACCGAGGTAACAGGTATTACTTCGATCGAGTACCCTGACTTGCTACCGTGATTGTCTGGTTGTTTGAGCCATTGTCAGTCACGCTAACAATGAGGTTACGTGTACACTACATGTAGACCACATGTAGCATACCTGCGATCCAGTGATTGATATATCCGCTGGCCCATGGTGGCACCGGCGTGGTCAACTGCCAGATGAACCACCTCTAAAACGAGTTCTTGGCGATTTCAGTATTTATTAATAACGGTGACAACGACGCCAGAGAGTGAGTAGGTTGAGCTTTTGCTTGACCATGCGTCACTTGTCACCGAGACCCGAAAATATCGCTTCTACATACATAAACACGCTACATACCAGCATAATCTGCCCAACCCGGCTAGATAAAATATTATATGATTTGTCGAGGGCATGACGCATGGTATGGTGTGACGGCTGCGACACCAACGGGTTCACAAGCTTGAACACTTGCATGGTACCCTCTTCTTTGCGGAATGTGAGTGGAAACGTATCACACACAACAAATTGAATCAAGTGTGAACGGAAAATTGTTGGTGAGAGAATAGTAGGTGGTGGGGGAGGTGGTGTTTCCGAGACAAAGATAGCTCCAAGTGATTATTACCGCTGTACGAGGAGCAAGCAGGGTGTTTGCTTGCTGATTACGAGCCTTGGTTGCTTTCCATCCTTGCGCTTGAAGTATCTTTTTGCATTGTTTGCGCAAATGTGATACCAATTTCGTAGAAAGTATCAGCTTGGGCTTATGCTCGATGATATCGCAGCCTGGTGGCGGAGGTAGACGTCGGTGGGTGCTAAATGAGCAATATTTGAGTCGCAGTAAGTATCTGAGGTAGTTAGAGCTTCTTACCCGTAGTGTATGCTTCGGAAAACCTAAGCAGGGTCGGTACCATTAAGCAATTCACCTGCAACTGGGGCCGAAAATTTTAACAAGGCCCATCGCCAAACTAAGTCATTCGGCCCAGGAGGTGTGGAAGCATGATTGCGGTCTTCATTCTGGTGTTTATGGGCTAATAATGGCACCTGTGCTTGTAGAGTTAGCTGACAGAACTGTGGATATGCAGGGCAAGCAGCGGGAAACATACATACGTTCTCAATATCATCTTCTGCATCGTTCTCCTTGTTTGCAGCATCATTATCACTCAACAGGTGACTTAAATCCTCTTGCGGAGCGTATGTACAATCGTTTGACTCATCCTCAGAGTTTCCGAACACTGGTACTTTTGGTACTTCTGCCTTCGGCTCACCTGTCGATTTCCCTAAACCAGGCGTAAATAAGCGAGTCCTCGAATGTGTATATTATGAAAATGCTTTGCATATGCACATTAAATACTCACTTTTCATATACGAGATCAGTTATTTAGTCCATCATCGCCAAACAGTAGTCGGACTCACGAGCGCTCATGAGCGCCAAAACGCTCGTCACTGCACTCTATCATGTTTTAGCTGTCACAAGCCCTGATGAGCCTCGTGGCTCGGTTGCTCGTGACTGCTAAAATATGATGGAATGCAGTCATGATCATTGGGCGCTTGTGAGCGGTCACAAGTCACAGCAGTTTTGGTTGAGATCTTCCTCTCAACCGAGAATAAACTCGAGCTCGGCTGCCAGGCAAGCTCGTGAATTCCTCAACAGATCTAACTAGAAACGCCCTCTGCGCGGGCAGGGCACCTTGCTCATTGGATGTGCCTAGTATTTGCTATAGTTTGACATTATGGTCCTGATTGGGCGACTGAGCGTCTCGCTATAAGGGACAATAGGTGTGGAACAAACAAGAACATACGAGGATGAAACCTTGTGACGGATTTTGGGAGGGTGAGTGACCTTGGAGCAAGGTGACTACACAATCCATTCCATATTGCCCTGGGGCACATTGTCAACAGCATGCTTGTCCGAAAAGCACCGTGTGTATACATCTGCTGTTGCGGCCCAGAAATCACTAGTACTCTCAGACGGCCTAATTTGAAAGTGCGATACACAATCCTACTAGGGTGGGCAGCAGGGACAGTACCCGGCAAGGCGGCAACCGCATCGCGAAGGCGCTGAAGTACATTGATGAATAACGGATCGAGCATTCATCCCCGTATGGTCATGTTTGCTCGGTGCCTTTTGTTCTCCGCTTTTGTATGATTTTGTTAACTCAGTTGTATACCATTACCATTACTTTCCGCATCGACCAGCTCCACCTATAGCTCATTGAAGGGTATTCTCTATGAAATCAATACAGGCATAATTGCCGCTACTAATCACATCTGGAGTAAGGTGCCCTGCCCGCGCAGTGGGCGTTTCTAGTTAAAGAATTGTGCTGTTGTTTCGGTAGATTCATGTCAGTTTAAGGCATGCAAGCACGGCGTTTCGCTGACCGAGTCAAGCTCACTCACTGATGGGTTAGGGTGTTCAATTGTACATTTTTTTCCAGCAAGTAGTGCACATCCAATACAAACAGACAGAAAACCAGAACCGCCATCGGTGAACCGGCACATGTGGCAACGTCTTCAGTCAAAAACCTTCTTCTCGCCCTTCGATTTTTTAAATGGGCGCTTAACTTCATCAAGGTATCGAGGTGGTGCTGAGCACTTGCGCGACCGACGTGCTGTGTTTGTGGCCGAGCTGGGGACAGTCTGCTGCGACAAATCCAGGAGGCGGCGCTCGCCAACCATCCGCGCCAATTCATCCCTCAAGGGCTTCAACGGCAAATCTATGGCACGATCGACAATGAACATGTCGGGCTCTTGTGCACATGGACGCAATATGTCGTAGACGTCCAAGGTAAGTGAATCAGCCGGGGATTGTAAAGCCAATGGGTCCGGCGTTTCACGGTATACAATCTAAATCACGGAGATGTGGTCAACAGTGCCAAGATGCAGTCGGTTCTGTGAGCTTACCAGTGGAGAGGAATCTCGACGTCGGATGGTCTTCATGGTGCTGTTCTGCGATCTCTGCATGTTGAAGTAGCGACCCTCTAGCTTGGTCCTAGGCCACTTGACGCTAGGGTCCGTTCCAATCGTTTTGACAGCGGTCCGAGAGCGGGTGGATATAGCGCTAGAAGGGCTAGGGTCTTGGGGGACATTATATTGCACCGGATCTCCCTCGTCACTCTCGGTGTCCACGGCCTCGGCAGGGGGAGGCCTGTGCTCGCCACCCGGACATTCGTCACACGGAAAATCCTCCTCTGCAATACACGTATTTTCAGCTGCTGACAATCGCATGTCTAAAAGAACTGACCATCGTTACCACAGGACATACGGGTCCACACAGCGATGTCCACCTCTATGTTGGACGGATACGGCCATCGAAATGCGCACACTATGACCGCGTGAATCGCGTTGTTTGATTCGTGCAAGTACGACCAAGATTTTCGTAGCACATTTTCTAGCGACTGTGTGTGCGCGGTCTCCAGGACAACTCTCGGCTGCAGCTTGTTGACAGGGCTAGCCTTGTTGTTCTCGTCCCGTTCGTATGAGAGTATGATCGATTGGTCACCGCACTTTGAGCCATCCTGGACATTGATGCCAGAGGCGGTGCCAGCAGTAACGCGAGGGCGGCCGCAAATCGCAACGCGGGTCAGGTGTGCTTGCACAATGGGTAATACTTTGAGCAGCCAGTTGCCGGGAAGCTCGTGGAGAAGATCGGGCATTGTTAAAACTACAGTCCCCAAGCTTTTGGACCAGTCGTATCTTGAAAGACAGAGATCAGTTCATCACCGTGCAGCTAGCCTGATGAATTCACCGTGGCTTTACACCCAGTGTGTCAAGAATTTGGAAAATCCTGTCGAGATCGGCTTCCGAAGATACTTGATGTAAAGTAAGCGGTGGCGTTGCTCCGCACTCTATCCACCCCCGAACCTGTCGAGTCCAAGTCTCTATCAATGACTCTTCTGTCGGAACGTTCCCCGATGGAGTCGCCTTCACGGAGGAATGTGATGTCAGTGGGAGGCTGCGTGGACGATTGAACGTGCGCCTCGTAGTTAATCGTTCAGTCACTGACATGAGGGAAAGCACTTTGGGGAGAGGATTGAACAACACCCTGATCTTGAACATGTGACCGGCCCTGTGAGATCACGTGAAAATTAAGACGTCATCAATCGGATATTTCCAGAGATAACTGCCTTCCGAGCTAAGCTTTTTGCTGAAAACCTGGAAATTACCTGTTAGTAGCTTGAGGTAGTTTGAGGTTATGCTCTTCCCTAAGTATTCCTGCTGGTATTTCTGTGGTAATAAACTCGATTACTACTGACACTCAACCACCAATCCGCCAACTCCAACTGTTGCCTCAACCCTGATTAAACTACCTGTCACCTCTCCGGCGTCCGGGGTTCTGTTTCTGCCTGCTAACTACATCCTCCCCAGCGTCTTTAGCGTCCTTGATCGAATCGGACAATCGAGTCTTCATATCCGCGAGGGTAGCAGGCTGTACATCCAGGGGCAGTTTCAACCCTCGCCAAGATGAGCTCCTACAGAATGATATGAGAGTGCATCGGTAGAGACCCTCCCACTCTTCCACCTCATGGACCAGGTCATAGCCATCGAACAAGCTTAGACACCCGGGAACCCACTCGAAATTGAGGCCTAATTCGGGAAAAACAAGGGGCCCATTACGAAATGAGCCTAGCACACAGATAGCATCCAAGCCAAACCGGAATCCTTTCGAATCCCTGTGCCTGCGTGTAGTCCGGTTGAAACCTACAGCTGTACAAGGGAAGAGGCTGCTCCACGACTTCGTGACCGCTACAGCCACCTCACCCTTCAAGCACCGCATCAACTGCCGCAACACCTTCAATGCCCGTCCCAAAGACCAGTGGAATATGCACACCAGGTGTGCTATCCAGGTGTCAAGCTCTCGTTTGGCAATCAAGAACTTGGTCATCGCATTCCTGGACCTTGGCTTGAAGGCGGCACGGTACTGCGCTGACAAAGTCATTGGACGTTTCTGTAAGATGAACAAACGGTCAGCCCATAAGAAGCACGCAAAATGTGCCGCCTCACTTTTTCCTGCCCTGTTGCAAACCAGCCAGCTGAGTGGTAGTACGATGACGGTGGAAGCACGGACCGGTGGAGGGAGGCGAGTTGTGCTTCTTCAGCCAGGCCCTCGAGCTCGTCTTTCAACTCGCTGACAACCTCCTTAGAGGACCAGTCGACGTCGTTGAGGCCGATAAGGTCTTGCCGCAGGTCTGGGTCTGTCTCGTCTATGTCGACCCAATCATCGTTATCATCTTCTCCTTGATTTTCAATTCCCTCATCGTCAAAATCGAATGTCGCTGGGGGATTGGTTACACCCTCATAATCGTCCGCACGTGCTGCACGACGGTCTCCCTTTGCCTTGTCGAGCTTAGGTGGACAAACACGAACCAGCTCGCTCAACACGTTGGTCAAAAGGGACTACAACCATTGTTGTCAGAGTGAGGCTTGTTCACAGGCAGCATCGACCAACCTGCGTGTTTTTCCCAACGTAATTCGGGAAGTATCCGAGAACAACTTCATCGTTCAAATCAACAAAAAGTCTTGATTTACCAGAAGCCTTGTATGTTTCGGAAGTGGTAAGTCCAGGATAGAGCGTGGCACCAGAAATTGGCAGGTTCCCAGCTTGACGATCTGCACGGAAGTCAGACATCCTGAAATTGAGTACAACTGCACCAACAGTCAATATCACGACGGAGAATAGCTAGGACGACGTACCTTTGTTCTCAATTGCCTCACGAATCATCCTGTGATTTTTTCGATAGCCACCGGTGATGATTCTGTTCAAGTCCAGTTTCCTGCACTTTCGCTTCCCCAATAGCCGATGGTTGGATGAAGCGGCGAATACCAAGGCTTTGGGATTAGGCCGTAGCTCCAGACCTCGGAAAGTAGAGGCGTCTATTCGATCAGACTTTTTTCCCTTTGGCATATCAGCAGGAGCCGTTGAGCTGAACGATGTGGGTGGTAACGTGACCCTTCAACTTCACGTGATGCAGACCCTTTCAATTAAGGATCACAGCGGGAAGCAACCTCCGGGTAACGCCACGGAGTCACCTGTGGTAACTCACCCAGGTTTGCTCGGTCGGTTCGGAGAGGTGCGTGGAATAAATGACGCGGGTCTACTTAGGCGTGGGTGTGGATCCGGGTGAGCGTGCGGATATCCGGGTGTTACGGTCGCAGACACGAGACATGTACTTAAGAGCCCCAACTAAGTCGGCGCGACGAAAGAACAAGCTTAAACAATGGGATTCGTATCTACGAGAGAGATTAAAGAGGTCCGGGTGCATGGTATCTGGATCCGGGGCTAAATACTGTACATGTAGGTACTATCTAGTTTCTAGCTACTGTCCAGTACCTAACGTTCCAGTGGATTCCGTATGGATCCGTCACACCGGGATGATTGTTAAGTAAGGTTGTGCGGTGGAGCTTGGTATATGCACATTAGTTCTATAGCACTATTAATATCTATGTATGCATACCAAACTAATAAAACATAGTACTCTTGACCTGCTGGTAATTTTTGCGGGTTTGAAATAGCAATGGATGGTAATGAGCACCTCGAGACTCCCGTCGTGCCCTCTCGCGTGATTGGTGGGGCTCGGGAGGTCGGTTGATGGTAAACTACCCTCAATGCCTCATGGCTTCGCACTCAAAGTTTCAGGTGGGATCCCGGTACGGTACTGCCTTCATCCCCTGAGCTCCAGAATGCCACCCAAATCATTGTGTACTGGCATAAGTAAATAAATTCATCTTTTTTTTCTGACACATGAGCTTGTACTCGGATGTACCCTGATCCACCCGTGCGGGCCACCCACGACAGTTTGTCACTGAGAGTTGGTGGTTGTGCGCCCCGGGCTCCACCCAGCCCGCGTCCGCACCCCCGGGATTACCCACACCGCGACCTGGGTCATCCGTTGTGATCCCTGCTTCCAATCCAAGACTCGTGGAGGCGTCGGGAATATACCCCTTCTGTTTCAAATCCATATTTCTGAACGCGTGTCTGCAACTCCAGCAAAAACTCCTGCTTGTCTGTCTGGGAAGTCCCACTAGGGCTCCCGTTGATTAGGTTCGCCAACGGAAACGCACGGATCGTTGTTTGGTTTTTGAGCCCCCGACAAGCGAACCTAGCTAAGTCATTATGTGCCGGATTGTTCTCAAGTTATTGGGAGGCTTCGGTGGCCCGTTACTGAGCATGTATCTACCACCATCAATAGCGGTCAGGGCCTGGGTTTGAGGATGTTCATTCCTATCCTCCAGGTATTTTATCGCAAAAACACACTCAGGGCCTCTCTCCGCTTGACGAATCAGCATCAAAGCGGTGCCACGCCAGTCCTAGACCTGGAACAATGCTGGTCGAGTCTGCTGTACATCCTATGCCCCAAAACCAAGATCCGGGCCTGTTGCCGCAAAGTACACGTCCTCCGGACCTAATAAGCTCACTATCCATCGTTTCCCGCGCCCCGATCATGCTAGCAGCAACAAGGTTGAAGATATCCGACATTTCTTTAACCATAAAGTGCATATATTTTACGTCCTAGATGGGTTTGATTTGATATTGTTCCCACACTAGCAAAACATTTCCAAGAGGCGGTGACATGTTGTGTTGGGCCATCACGTGGTCCTGTTTTTCTCCTGTGCAGTGTTTCTTTGGTTTTCCTTACGCTTCGCCCCCTATTCGCGTCTGCTTAATAGTTGTCTCGGCGTCTGTTCTGTCTTCAGGTTGCTTTCACGCTCGCTGAGGTACGTGTCTTTCGTTTGTCTTTCTGTTGTTGTCGTTGTTCTGATTGTCGTGTAGCCGTTCTGTTTTTGTCTGTCTTAGGTCCGCCGCGCTCTGCGCATCATCCTTGTTGTTGCACTACTGCTCGCTAGCATTTTATCCCTCGGCGTCGGTATGCAACAATCTCGGTATATTTCTTTCGGTTTTGGCGGGCACACGAATTACCTGCCTGGTTGCGCCTCCGGAGAACAGCACTACTGCAGAAGCCGAGGCTGAAGTCTTGAGCGAACCTAGCCTAGCACGAGCCCATTATCTCCAAGGGTTGAATCTCGATCCGCATCACCCGCATTTCTTAATAAACATAGGTTCACTGTTAAAGGATGAAGGCAATTGGAGGAAGTGATCAAGTGAGTGTTTTTCCACCGGGGCGATGGAGAGTGAGAAGGTGCTACTGTGGAGTACTTACCATACTGCTCCACCAATACTCCTCCGGTGCTCCCCCGGTACCATTCGGACGTGACACACACCGCCCTTTGTCGTGTCTATGAGAAACTAACCGTGTTTACTAGGATGCACACCGGATTTCGGTGTCACACTGGTTGATACTCACCTAGTATTTCGTAGCTCTCAACCCCTAACGTACCAACCTCTCAGACAAATTTCGCGAACGCAACCAGGGACGCGGGCTATTGGGTGGAGGCAATTGAGTACTACAAGCGCGCTGTGCTCGTCAACCCCTACTATTTCCCCGAGTCTATAGTCGGCCTCGTGAACGCGCTCGGGTCTGCGTATGACTGGCAGGGACGTGGCGGACCCAGCTTGGACCTTTCTCTGGATTTTACCAGAACCATCATCCCCCATCCAGCAGGTGATAAAGATCCGCGCATGCCGGGATTTTTAGACAAGCTAACGGAAATTTGTGACTCCCAAATCATTAACGGTTATAAAAGCAACTCGGGGATCATTGCAACAAACTGTACGTTGGACGAATGGATGGCTACGATTGAAGCTTGTACTGGACCGCTGAGCAATACGAGGAGAGAACGTTGGGAAAAGTGCATGGGGATATTCTATCAATAGTTTGACCGTGCTGAAAAGTGTGTCTACGAGCCTGGCTCGGTCGTACGGCTAGTGGAGGTGCTCTCAAGAGTACTACAGCGGCGCTGGTATGTGGATATGTATGCGTCGGCCGAGAAGTAATCTCAGGGCAGGTCACGAGAGGTGGACGTGACCAGGTATTTTTATTTATTCATTTGTCTTGAACATTAAATCAAGTGACGTGACTCAGGTATTATCGGCCACAGTTTCCGGTAATGGTCATGCCTCTCGCTCTCTCAATCCTGCCCTCCTACACGGTCTGTGTGCCTATGCTACGTGCGGTAACAAACAGCTAAAGCGATACTCGTTTACCCTCCCGCTGTCAACACGCGGAATCCGCATAATATCTCATCGTAATGCCATACAAACGTCTTCCCTCGCTTTGAGCCAGGATTGGCTTCCTCGTCAGGTTTACGAGCCACCGCATCCGGAGACAGCAAAGATGAGGATCGGGTATGTGTCTAGCGACTTCAAGTGAGTAGTTGACTAACCTCCTTTACCTTTGATGTTGATGACGTAAACCAATGGTCTGCTCAGTAGCCACCCCTTGGGGCACTTGATACAATCTGTGTTTCGATTCCATGATATGGAGCGGTCAGAAATCTTTTGCTATGCAACTAAGGCTCCAGACGGCTCCACCTACCGAGCCATAATCGAGCTGGAAGCTCATCACTTTCTCGACGTGTCATCATGGTCGACGCAAGCCGTGGTTGAACGCATTGCAAGCGATCGGATACATATTCGTAGGTGTGCAGCTTCCTTTTTGTTCTTCTATGCTAAGGGTTATCCCGAATAGTGATTAACCTGAACGGGTATACAAAAAGTGCTCGGAACAATATATTTGTGGTGCGACCTGCCCCTATTATCATCTCACTTATGGGGTTTTCCGGGACCCTAGCATCTGGTATGCAACTATAAACCTGTGGATTTTGCTCTAATCCCCTGTTCTAGGCTGTTCTGACAATATCCTGGCGGATTCGACCCCTTGCAGCCCTAACTCGAGTGCCCTCGAGACATGGCGTAAGGGTAGGCAAGAAGGTTCAAGTATGCAAGACCACTTTCGCCAAACAAAGCTTGAATGCGACTTTGATGATTCAGATCCGGAGTCTACATTGGAGGACTGGATGTTGTAAGTGGTGAATTTTAACGGGTCTTTGAGGCGGCTTCTCAATCGTTATTTTGCAGCCCAGAGAAGTTTATGTAAGCCCGTCTATCTAGTTGTAGGATATCTCGACTGAGGATCATATTTACGACACAGTCTCATGCCGGTGAGGCACCTCAGACATGCATCCTTGTTCTGAAGTAACATTTGATAAAGCATACATGCTTCGTTACTGACCATAGGCAACCGTTCCGGGATGATGAACGATTAAACAAGGCGATCCTACGTGGCGGCACTCCAACCCCAGACCTTTTGTAGAAGTCTGAGGAGATAGGTTGACACCAACTGCGCAAGTCTACATTCCCAGACGTTGCTGAGCGTGTTAGCTTCCATTCAACCTATTTTTCCTTAGCGCTCTTGGTTTTATAGCGATTGGGTAACATATGCGAACTTCAACCAGGCACGCCTTATAATGGCTGTGTTGGCAACCGCTCCTTGCACTTACCTGCCGCCCCGTAGCTGTATAAAGTTTGTAACCGTTACCTTCTTTTCTTTGCTGGATGGCTGCCGGTAAGCGCTAACCGCCGTTCTATCCTATCCATGGCAATTTTGGCCGCGCAAATTCCGTACAAAGACGGTACAGTTTTCTCCCGCCGACACCTGAGACACATTTGGCAGTACCGCACACCATCGTCTGTCTTTTCTCAGACACAGGTAAATATAAGATGAAAACTCAGGCAAAATCGACCCGAAAATATTATAGGATAGCATAGGATAGTCGTTAGCTCTTACGGGCAGCTTGGCTCCCAAGGAAATCCACATCCAACAATGCCGCGTCGTTGATTTACTCCTCAACACCATCGAGTGTAACATACATACGGTTGCTACAGATTTCGTGCTGCTTTCTCACACTTGTACCTCCTGCCTGATATTAGGGGCGTTTTTATCTCAGTGTCCTATGGGGAGGGACACCAATTGTGACATGGCCAAGATATGAGCACAAGATGTATTCCAGAATTGCCGCGAGCGTTGCCAACACGACTGGCTATGGACGCTACATGGTCGTCTCGAGTCTGGCTGATTACGAAAATTGTGTGGTTGATCTTGCAAAGAGCGTTTGGTTCGTCGCTGCGTCTAAATATTTGGAGGGATGGTACAAGCAATGCCGCGGCACTCTTGCTGAACTTCGGCGAAACCGATATCTTAATCGGAATACCATGCCTCTCTTCGACACTGCCAGATGGACGCGTAATCTGGAAAGAGTGTACACAGATGTTTGGCATCGATGGGAGAGCAGGACAGAGTTTGAAGACTCTGAAGAGCGGCACTGAGAGAGGCCGTCAGATTCGTGAGCATATTATGCTCGTTAAAACGGCTGGTGTCAGCAAGGCTGTGGTGGTTATTAACAAGATGGACGACCCCACGGTGGACTGGTCTATGGAGCAATACAACGAGATCAAGGACAAACTCATGCCTTTCCTAAGAGCCTCCAGGTTCAACCTGAAAAGATATGTCAACTTTATTTCAGTATCTGCCTACACTGGGGCCAACTTGAAGGAACAGGTGCCCATGAGAATGTTTGTTCGTGGCATGAGTAGTGAGTGCATATCTCTTCTGGCTGGAAGCTAGGAGTGCTCAAGTCCAGGATGGGACCATAGTGGACCGCCCTTGCTCGAGTTGCTAGATACTATGCCCACGGTTGAGCGCAAGATCAGTGGTTCGGTGATGACGCCCATATCTGGAGAATTACGAAGATATGGGTACTGTAGTCGTCGGAAAATTGGAGAATGGACGAGTACACAAAAACGACAGCTTACTACTCAGGCCCAACAAGGTGCAGCACACCATCCGCGCATACTGCAGAACTAACACAGGATATCACAGACGACAGTAGATATAGCAGCAATTTGCAACGAGATGGAGGAAGAAATCAATTTTGCTTATTCCGGCAGCAACCTTCGATTGCGCATTCGAGGTCGGCGATGAGGTGCTCCGAGTAGATGACTCGCGGGCGCAGAGATCAACGACCTGATATAGGGGTATGCAAGAGTATCTCGACTTGGGTTGCCCCGAGCTCGAGTGCTCTCTTTTATATTGTAGCTATCTAAGACAATCGGGAAGCAAGAGCATACATATGAAAAACAAATCTATCTAATCAGTCACAAGCAAGACCTAAGCGAATAATGAACAGAGAAACAAGGGAAAAGTAAGAGACAAATGAAGCAGAGGCATCGGGGGTATGGCCCCGATGGCTTAGTCACGACATGGTACTACTCCAGGATTTGTGCTCACATCTCTCGGCAAATCCGTTCAGGCTGTCACGTAGTTTGAGGCCAAGCCTGTAATTCTCGATTATAAGAACATCATTTGTGCCAGTTACAGGTAAATCATGCACCTTCATACCCTCTCGGAGGAAGTTACGCTGGGGTACGCCTCTTTGTCCAAACGCCAATGGACCTTTGCTCATCCTCTTCGATAGGCTCTATTTCATTACTTTGATAAGAAAACTGGCCGCAAGTCCAAAAAGCCACCTCAATTCGCAAAGAGCGGCCAAAAGATCATTGCTTCTTCGTCTTTAAATCCGCGTTTTGTAGAATGTTGATAAGAAGAGGATGAGATTAACCTCGATTACGGCTTGGATTTGGTGAGGAGACCCAGCGGGAATGTTAGAAATGGTTCAGCATGCCTCCTTGCGGATGCCGTCTATATGGGGGACGACAAGAGCGACAAGAGGGCTGGAAGAGCACCGGATGTGATAAAAACCTGGGTTAGCAAGTCTTCGCCAGTCACAAGGTTGCCGACCGAGCGGAGTGCAGATGTTTGAACAGAGGTGGATGGGTGCATAAGCGGGAGGACCAAGCGCCCTCATACTCCAGATTCAATTATGGCCTGAATCTTATCACTTGAGCCACCAGAGAGGTATGAAATCGCCCAGCATGCGTCAATAATGAGGACCTCGTCATCCACCCGGTAGATGAGTTTGCTCAAAACGGTCAATTGCAAGGCCGGGGAAATCTACTACCAAGTGCGCATTTACTTGGATATACCCGCGTGACACCAGGGCACTCACCAATCCCCAATCGGGTTGGGGTTATTTGCCTCGGCAAAAGTTGCTGAGGGTCCAAGTTGCGTTTCGGAGCATGCTCAACTCGTGGTGTTCACTCAGCAAAGCAAGCAAAGGACGAAGGGCGCCTTGTTGCAAAACATAATCGCGACACTTGGAGGAGTCGCCAGCTTTGTTACCCAGAGCCCAGACAGCTTGTTCGCGGACGTCATCACGGACGACGAGAGGAGGTCGATGAATTCAGGGACGGCATTGTGCGCGATGACGAGCTGAGTGTGATCGACCGTTCAAGAAGTAATATTGGTCAAAGCCCAAGGGGCTTCAAACCAGCGAGTGTACCTTAGACTGCTTATTTTAAAGAAGAATATAAGACAACTCACTTGAAGCATCGAGTGATTTCCATGGTGCTTGCTACCGTGATAGGGTACACAATAGGTTGCATCATATATAGGGTGACTGGCATGAACTGAAAGTTATTCATATATTACACTCAATGTAGGTCAGCTGCTGGCTGAAACTTTGCACACCAGGTTACACACATAGGGCGCATGTGCAGGGCAGTTTCCGTGTGTATGCACCCACTGGATGCACTGTTCTGACACATTCATTTGGGGAATGATTTTGCTAAAATCCTTGTATTTACTTATTTCGGGCTCCAGGGCTAAGCAGAGCTCATACATTATGCACCATACAGGCATTTCAATCTCTGTCCACCACTCCTATTATCGGTCAATAGGGGATTTCCTAGCCGTTTGGGGTGCTATGGCTGGATCATTGCCCAAATTTGTTGAACCTGTTGGAAGCCTAGCTGTGAGGATTCGGATATTCAATCTATGCAGTGTTGACTGCGTGGTAGTCCAAACGTACATATGATTTTGTGAGATTTTTGTCTCAGGCTTTTGCACTGAAATTCTACAGATGTAGCCTGGCCTGTCTCCGTGCATGATGATTGCAGCACTCCCGGGTCCTATTTCACAAATTTCTCCTCATGCTACCTATCACATTTTTTGCTTATTTTAGCATTCTATGCGAACAGTTAATAGATTTACATTGGTGTAACTATGTGTGGCCGTTAGCCTGGTATTCCACTCGGTACAGGCGCAGGAGTGTCGGTAGGGTCACGTGCTTTAATCATTTTGCTATGCACTGTACCGTTATCGTCTTCCAAACGTCCGACCCTGCAACAAGTCCATCTGAGATGTGCTACTGGTGTATGATATATCGTCATCGAGAATCATTGGCCGCCGACGCGGCCGTTCTTGCGATTCATCTGCTGTACTCGAGGCTCTGCGTTTGAGACCCTGCGCGTTGCCCACTGCGCCCAGCGCACGGCTTGCCTGTCGCCCCGTTCCCTTCTGTCCCCGCTTCGACCCGGAAGATGCAGCCGCTCTGGAAAGGATTCTTGAAACGGCAGGAGCTTGTTTGGATGACCCAGGAGCGGTATACGCGGTCAACGAGCTCCATGGATCCGGGGATGGTGACCTCGACGGGACGTCCCAAGTATTTCTTGCTTGAACTACGCTTGGCTGCTTGGCATGGTCCATTTTCGGCGGCTCGTCGGCCATAAGACTGAAATCTCCCGTATCCGGCATCTCCGCGTCGTCTGTGTCCCCCGCCGTGGGCGCGAAAGGTGATTCTTGGGGCACGGATGGAGTCGCAACGGAGCCTGAGCCGGGCAACTCAGCTTCGGTCGGCTCGACCAACGTGTTAGAGCCCATGTCTGTTTCGCTCAAGTTGAGAGAGCTTAACAACACTGTCGTGCTCATGGTCAGCGTTCATGCTATTGAAATGGGTCAGGCAAGCCGCGTACCTTTTACTTGCCCTAGCTGTTCGTGGCCGCTGGTCGATGAGCCCGTGATATGCGTGTCGGCAACGACAGCATCGATGGAAGGAGCGGTGGTGATCGAAGACCCAGGTAACACAGTTGCGTTTGCGTCTATATCCCGGCTGGAGTACCCGCCGGGTGCCAGAGGGGACAAAGCTTCGAGTTGCTCGGGCGTCTTGCCTTTGCCCTTGAGATTCTGCGGGGAAGGCGAGCCAGAGTTCGCAGCTTCATCCTTCGATACCTCACGCGGCCTCGACTCCTGGCATGTAGAATGTGCGGCTGGGACAGCTGGTGAAGGGCCTGGGGGCGGGATAACCACAGCGTTCGGAGAGTTGCAAGTTCGGGGCGGTGAATTCAACGATTGCGAAGCTGTTTCGGCTTCAGTGGCTGGGGTCTGTTTGCCGGGTCGACTTTTGACGTAGGTTGACTTCTTGCCTTTGGAGCGCTTTGTAGCTACCGCTTCCGATTGAATCGCTTCCGCTTCGTCGTCAAGCACATTGTCTACATCCCGCCCATGAATGGAGTCGAGGATGTTGTCGTTCTGAAGCAGATGATCTTGCATCAGCGATTTACCGTTTGCATATCCGGACATCATCTCGTCCGCGGTATCCCTGGCGATGAGACGATAGAAATGAACGATCCTCTTCTGCCCCTTTCGCCAAGCTCGGCCAAGAATTTGCTGGAGCTCCGAGTACGACCATGGTTGATCCTAAGAGAATATCCAGTCTTAATGTGGAAGCCAAGGTATTGTTCAGCTGTGAAACGCACCACAACGATGACAATGGATGCAGACGTGATGTTGAGACCGACAGATCCAACGTTGCTCATGAGGAGTACTGAAATTTCACTCCGGTCTTGAAACTCCTTAAGCGCTTTATTGCGCGCCTTGATTGCCATAGTGCCGTCCAACTCCCGAAATCCAATGTCATGGAGCGCGAATACCTGCCAACGAGGTGGATGAGAAGGAAGCAAAGAAGGGATATATGCGCACCTTCTTGATAATTTGACGGGGAATGTGGTACATCGCAAAAACTATAAACTTTCTTGGGGTGGAGTCGACCACAACTGCCTGGCCTGTCTCGGGTCCGGATGGAATGCTGGCGGGGGACTGAAGCCCGCCCTCGAGGCTAGCTGGGGCGGCCACGGGATGTGGCAGCGTTTGACCGTCCTCTCGGCGGAAGAAAAGAGGCGGAGCGTTGGGGTCCTTCTTGTAGTAGAGTATAATCATCATAAGTGCCTTCAGCTTTGAAGAAGCCATCTCGCGGAAGTCTTCGATAGTCCACGACTCCCATTGGATCTCCAGCTTTCTTCGGTTCAGGAGTTTCCAATGGAACGTGACAAAACGATAATCGATCAGAAAATCCTGAGACGTAGAAAGTGTCAGGCAATGCTGCGGTCTTGTACGATGACGAATTTACCACCCAAGCCAGCTCCCCCGCCTTGCCCGTGCTGTCCAAATGTGGGCTGAGCATACTGGAGAAATCAAAAAACATTGTGCCCCACTCACACCGAGCTGGGTTTCTTCAATGCAACCTGCCTGATCGCTTCCTGCTCTACGTCACTCAGCACCAGGTACACGATAGACTCCACATAAGGATCAAGCCTGAGCACTGGCTGTCCGTCTGGGTCCAAGTCGCGGAGACCTCGACGAATGATTGCGGACCCCAACAATCCTTTCAGATGGCTGATGCAGGGGTAAGATACGAAGAAGGACCGGAGGTTCTTTTTTTGTACGTTGAGGATGATTTCGGCGCTGTCCTCCACTGATTTTTCCGATATCTCGCGACCTTCGACTTCCAGCCGTTTCCTTGCGATTAATCGGGAGAATTGCTTGACTGTGTTTGGGTCTTTCCATTTTTTCCCGGCGTCCTTCTCGGCTTGCTCCAGCTTCGCTCCCAAGGCAGCCCCCTGCGATCCGGTCAAGGAGGGATGGCGGAGGAGCCTGAGCGCTGAAATAACGTCCTGGCAACAGACCTGTCAGTGTTACGTCGAGGACGCAAATATGGCGGCCTATGGCACGCGAACCGAGAGATGTAAACCCTCCGTCTTAATATTTGGTCACACCCTTCAGGTTCGAGAAAGCCGACGGGCATGCTCACCTTATACCCCGTCCACACGGGCGTTGCTGTGGCGCCTTGGCGCACGCAGCATCTGCTCGTGAGAGCGAGAATACCTTCCCATAGAGAATTGACGTTTCGCAATGCGTGTATCTCGTCGATGACAACCAACAGGAAGAGCATGGAGAAGATTGTCGGACCGGGGTCTTCGATAAGTGGATGGGGATCCGCAAGCCACATGGACCCCTTATCGCGAGGGGCGCGTTTCAAACACTCTTCAGCCTCCTTTGCTATGGTCTGGGTCCAGCCGTTAGCGTTGGGGAAGAGGTAGGCCCGCAAGGATGACTGACATTGAATTCCGCAATGATGATGGTCCTATGAGCGGCAGTCGAGTTCACCACCACTTGGTCCCAAATCCCGTTCGGCTTAAAGAACTCTTGGCGGGACTGAATGTTGCGGGAATAGAGTACGACCTGGAATGATCCGTGCTTAGTGTACCGGAGAATTTCGTCTCGCCACTGGGATGACACTGCAATGGGGACCAAGACGAGAATAGGCAGGCTTGGTATCTGTGCAAGTCCCGCAAAATGTTGCTTGCTAGCACCTGTGGGACGCGAGCTACTAGTTAGCGTTGCTGATAAAGAAAGCACTCAAGCCGGTAATGACCTCTTAATAATGGCGGTAGTGGTAATCCGCGCGCCTGATTTTCGATCAAATGAACCAGAAAGGTAATAGTCATGACCATCTGCAACGTCTTGCCCAACCCTACTTCGTCGCAAAGCAACAGCGGCTCCGTTGGTTCACCAAGCTCAGCGGTGAACCAAGCTCGGAACATGGCTAAGGCCCCTACCCACTGGTGCCAGTCCGGGACTATCGCCGGCTTGGAAACCGTCCCCACGTCCTCGTGGCCGATGAGTTGTGTCCCAGGTTCAGCTAGCGGGAATGAAACCGAGTCGGGGGGAAGTCCAGCCAAGTGAACGAGCTCAGCAACTCTCAACTCAAGCATATCCAAGACGCCTTGGCCCGGGCCCATATCGGCTAACAACAGTTGTCCACTTTCTGGGTCACCGAAATGTTGGCCATCTAGAAAGGCATCTAAAGTCCCTGCACCACGAAAATGAAGCTCCAGGTAGTGTGCGTACGCGGCATCCAGCTCGCTCTGAGAGCATAGTATCTGCCTGGTGGCCTTAGTTCGTTGAGCTGCAAGACGTCAATGTTAATAAGGGCAGACCTTGCTTTCGCCTTTCTAAGTTTTCACTCACTTGTGCCGTCCTTGTTACGGGATCGCCCCAACAATTCCCAGAGTTGTTTCAAGAGCTCTTCCTGCCGCGAGAATTCTTCCGTGTCCATTTCTCCTGTAAGATCTGCGACCGCCCGCCAATCACTCAGAGCTTTGTTTGCCGCCATCAGGAGCTTTGCCGTAGGCTTGGCTTGAGCGGCTGTTAAATGATTTCAATGTCGTTTATTTATGACGGTATACGTGCACGCACCTTTCAGAGCGTCCGAGTACGCGCCAGGAAGCTTGCCCCGCTTTTCCATAACTGTTTTCAGAACGCCCTTCTTGGTTTCCCATGTCCTCGAGAACAGAGCCTTCAACACGACGGTGTACTTCTCCTTGACGGACTGGGAGCTCCTATTGATCGCTTCTTCGCCAAACAGAGCCCGCGCCAGGTGAACGGACACATGTCCGTAATAATTGTCGCTGGGTGGAATCATGGCAGGATCATTCTCATTAAAGGGCAGGTCGTCTTCCACCTAAAGAACAATACGTTTGAAAATATCGCATACACAGAAACGAATTGCCTTACCGCGTTGAGTCTGACATCTCTCAGCGCGTCCGCGGGCGTGGCTTTCTTCAGGACCATCGTGTTCCAAATAATGTCGCGGACGCCGCCCGGTATGTCGATCAACACCTTCATGGCATGGGCGAAGGCTTTTGACCCAGGTATGTGCGACATTCCCATGACGTACGTCTTGGGATCCTCCCGGTATCTGCGCTGCACCTCCCTCAGCCAATGACGGGCCGAGTCGAGCTTCTCAGTCCCGAAGTTGGCGATTGCAGACTCGCTGAGCCGACTCTGGAACTCCTCGGTGAAACCGCCATCGAACCCTTGGCCAAGTTTCGCCAATCCCAGTTGCTGGCAGAAGTAGGCGTTTGTCCAAGGGAGTGTGTTATAGGGGGAGTCGTTTGGATCTTTTGGTGGAGGAAACCCAGCGGGGAACGCGCTGCGAGCCAAGGTGGGCATGTTGGATCACCTGTTGTGTCGAAACCAAGGCGATGCAACGACAAGATACGTGTAGGGAGTGGTCGTGTAGATTCAAAAACGTAAGTCGATCGACCCGAATTTATTCGGCTGTCAGGAACATGTGACCGTATTAAATCTTGTACGAAATAATTCCGTGGTTCACGAGCTGAAAGCACGCTAAGCGCCGGCATATGAGACCAATTTAGCGCACCTGACAAGCGCATCCAAACCTCCTAGTTACCCCTCACTCAAGCCGCATCTGAACACTTTTTTTTCTCCTCTCATGCCCGGCCTCAAGTCAGTGGACGATAACCTGCCCCCCATCGTCGACCACAGCATTCTGGCCTGGGTGCGACGGTTTGACAAGCTCAGAGAAGGCGGCACAGATGCGGCCGAGAGACTCGCTTGCACCTTTGCGTTAACAGGTCATTACACAGATGAAGACACCCTAGCTGACGCGAGGGCGAGGCTAGATTTCTCCGACCGGGCGATCCGCCCGGACCTTCTCATCCATCAAGTCTGCGACATAGACTCTGTTATTGGCATAGTGACCGACGAATTTCCGATTCAGGACGTAGCGGTGTTTGATTACCATCTCATCAACGACTTCAGCTACTGCTTGACCTCGGACCTGCACATCCCGGGTTGGCTGGATATTAACACGCAAGGTAACAGCAACGAGGTGAGAGGTCTACAAGAGTCTGCTTTCGCCGCTGGCTCACGGGCGTGAGCTAGCTCTTGCCTTATCACAAAATACCCCATGCGGTCTTTGGCACGGCAGATAATGGCAGGACTATTGTCAGGATATTCCTACCTGAAGCAATGGGCGAAGATGAGGGCAGCTTTTTCCTGACCAAACGGTTGCTTGAACCTCTCTACGATTTAGCGGTCAAACCTGCTGCCCAACAGGTCCTCCCGGACCATTATATGAGAACATGGCCCCCGAGTTACGCCGCAGAAGAGGCTCGAGCTACGAGGCGCGCAGGAAAACCTCAGTTTTCGGGCAAGGCTCTCCGTGGTGCGCACTTGAAGGAACTGGCGCGGAATATGCTGGATATAATCGATCAAAACCACGATCTGGTATTTGCCCGCCGATGCTTTTGGATGGTCGAGATGAAAGGGATGAAAGCAGGCACTACGCATCCACCGTCGCAGCAACCGTTGTTGGGGCCAGGTGAGCGGAGTTTTTGAACTAGGTTTTCCCCTGTTCACCTACGCCGATCGTTCGACAGACGGCAACTTATTAGACGCGCACAACGATCCTCGCACCCTCGCGCTCAGCAGGCTATTCGCCAATTGGGAGTTCGCCAATTTCCGGGGAGACCAGTGGTACCTGGACATCGCGACGACCGTTTCGGTCAGCCGCCAAGACAATTTGCCAGTTAGCGTACTCATCCGCAAAGATGCACATCCCGAGATTCTGCGCCATTTCACCGGAGAGCCGATTCAGCGGTGCATTTCCTGGGCCAGCAGGGATAACGGCCGGGACTACCAGTTTGATGCGACGGCTCAGCTTGAAGGGGTGGGAGGCTGTAGACTAACTATTCGAGACAAGGACGAAAAGGATGTCAGGTATTTTCAGGCCTATACGACCGAGAAGAGTCTCACATACCATCGGTCTGGGACATCTGTAGCGCTCAACTCGAGCGCCTGGAGAACGATGGAAAATTGGGAACAGGAGGACAATCGTTTCTTCAAACCAGCGATCAAGATGTTCATGCAGGCAGGCGATGAAGGTACCACATCGCACATCGCTTCACGGTTCGAGTCCCGTGTCCCATTCGACAAGTATCCTCTCGTCCACCGTTCTATTCAGGATATAGATTTAAGGAATTGGCTCTATTTTTTCGATACCACTCACATCTGGTAAGCACGCTCCATTCATTCACCAGGGTACCGCCTCAACGCTTCGCGACGGCAGGGCTATTAAAACGCGTCGGATGCACGCTTTCCGGGAGGTTCTCCGGTACCTGTTGACCAATCGTCCCCTCATTACTTGGAAAGTCCTGCCAGAAGTCTCCTCTCTCGTTATCATTTTGGTGTGGGCTGCCAACGCCTTAGCCAACCGCCCCGCGGAAGGAGGGACATGGAACGAGGTTAGAGACTCGGGCAGCGTCCATCGGCTCGACCGGGCTGGTCAACTTGTCCCCTATCAACCCCTTGGCTGTTATATGCTGCATAGTCTGGTCAACCACCCTACCTATCGGCTCTCGGGGGATCGAACTATCTCAATGCGGACCATACTGTCCCTCGTTTTCACCAAAGATCGAAACGCGACGACAGCCGACTTGTATATCATGCTGAATCCTGCTTTTGGGGAAAACAGGAAGAGGCTAGCCAGCGTGCAGTGGGGGGATGAACCCGAGCCTGGACCGAGGCGCCAACAACAGGCCGGAAACAACAAACGACGGAACGTCAACTCCAGCCTCGATACGCCTGCGAAAGCCGTTTTCGGGTCGGGCTCTGGCCTGATAGCCATTCAAGGCCTTGACCAACAGGAGGAAGAAGAATGCTCGTCGGAAGAAGACGACGACGAGGAACGACATCGAGCCTCCGTGACCTACGAAGAGCTCAACGATCTATTGCATAATGTCGCGGTTCAGGTACTCGCCAAAGCCCCAAATCAAGGCGATGAGCGACTTCCGTATTGCCAACTCAGCGAGCTAGAGAAGATGCAAGCCACCAACGAGATCTTCAAGACGAAGCAAACGTTGTCTTCAACTTGGATATCTTACACGCTGTTCACCGATGCGTCCAAGTGGGAGAACACCGTCCAGAGGCTCTTTCCCACACGGCTCGAGTACCACCAGTTAACCGTCGACAAACAGGGGAATAAGGTCCAGGTGCAGGGTCTCTCCTCGATGGCATTTTGGAAAACCTGGCAGATCATCTTGAACAGGGTCTCTCCCGACCTGGAGCAAAAGATCGTGCGAGCTATGCGGCAGCACATCAATGCGAGCTGGCATTGGTTCCCAGCTATCGAGGGCAGAAAGCTGTGGAACACCGCGCGAAAGCCATCAAAGAAACACGTTGGAAGCATTCCGACTGGCCCATGGATTGCGTGTAACCCTCGTTTCGTGAACTGAGAGAGGGTCGTTCTGTTAATTGCACCATCAAGGGCTATCTCCTGTCTGTGGTATTGATCGTACAAATCTTCGCAGTTCCATACTTTGATATCCTAGGTTTCAAATTTGTACATCTCGAGATGGTATACACAACTTTCTGATCACTCAGGAGTGCCTGAGCCCGGGAAGTACACACCCTGCTTTCTGAAGCATGAATCCCGTACCCCGATATCTGAATGGTACGGGTGGTCGCTTGTCGGTGGAGTGTACTCCAGGAATTGCGCTACAATGCACCATGAGTGAAGAGCGCAAGCTTGCGGCGGGCTGGCTTGAGTTAGCCAGGCCCAAAGGTCCCAAATGCACATAAATTCATTCACTGTTCGACGTGTGAGTCTTCGGATCGGCTGTTTCGCTATCCAGTCGGCATCAGTTACCGAATCACCCCCAGTGGTCGTGCCTAAACTCATGACGGTTTTGACCCTAATGCTTTGTAGAGTTTTGTGTAGAACTTTATGGCTCAATAAATACACTCAGTCTTCTTTCATCTGGGTGCACCACAGTCGTTCGCACCCGTGCGGCTTCAACCGAGCGCGTGAATAACTGAAGGTGAAATCACCAATAATGGAGTGCAGATTATACAGGCTACCGTCCCGTGGTGGTAACAGGCCCGTACGTGCGTTACAGCTTGGAACCGGACGGCGCCATTGCCGGTGATCCCGACTCATGGCGGCGTATGTATTGAACTGGTTCAAGCCGGCACTCTGATGCTTACCAATGTCGACAATGACGCAGGGCATCGTCCGACCTTGACTTTGATAATCTGCGAAAGGCCACGCGGGTGTCAACTCCAGGGGGGGGGGGGGGGGGGGGGGGGGGGGGGGGGGGGGGGGGGGGGGGGGGGGGGGGGGGGGGGGGGGGGGGGGGG
>WSLM01000081.1:0-31385 GCA_019677335.1 Ceratobasidium sp. UAMH 11750 | reverse complement strand
GTGGGGATCGTATTCGACCAGCAAGGCCGCATGATCGTTAGTTCGGATGATTCGGGAGAGGTAAGCGCCGAGATGACGTGTTGTGTTTGGTTTGAAAGCTAACTTGTTTGAAGATATTTATGGTCCAGCGTGTGTGATGGCGAGGTGGGAGGATGTTTGGGACTTGAACACTGGACGGTAGTCTTGATGTGCTTGTGAGATATGGATTCTTGCAATGAAATTTTGGAACTACTTTTCGCGGAGCCTCCGGTTGGACCAAAGAGTTGAAATGGTGGGCTATGAGTCGGCCAATCATTGGATTAAACCTAAGAAAACAATCAAGTGCGCGTGGCCGACACGGAAGTAGAAAGTACCGATGTATGTTGGCGGAGCTACGCCAGAAATGGACAAAACAAGGGGAACGAATACATGTGACGGATGAACGCCAAACATTGGCATACCTAGCCACTCACGCCATGCGCCACTATGATACACTCTCCGGCCGGTCTATCTACCATGCCTTACTAGATCAAGAGGTTAGGTCGGCGGGCACATCGAGTCTTGGACTTGAATTATCGCTTATTGGTGAATTATGATTAAGCAAAGGAAAACAAGATCCTCTACGGTTTCGGGCCAAAACCCGGTGCGAGAAGCGCCATCATCATATCTGGATCGTCATCGTCGTACCACACCACTGACCACTCGGAAACCGGCAAGTCAAACTCCTCCTCAATAACGCGCTTGCAATGAGCGTCAAAGACCGGATCCGGGTCAAGGTATTCCTTTTGTGAACTGTAGCGCCTGACTAGCATTAAACCAAATTTAGGATTGTCTTTTCGTCTCCGGTTCTCTGCGCAAGTTGTAGTTAGGAGGGGCTGTTTGCGGAAATGGTCTGTACTCGCCAGCCCAGGGTATACCCTCCGAAAGAGGCAGTCCTCGCGAGTCTATGAACCACTATTTGGTGAGATATAGGATGTGGCTTTAACGGCCAACTCACAGCATAAAACCCGGCGAGCGATGGCATCACAAAAATTTCTGGTTCAAGCTACAGAGGACACCGGTGGCGGATGCGGCTAACGGAGACGTGGTAGAAAAGCGTTTTCTGTGGCTGATGCGAGGATCGCTGCACCCTTAGCGCATGACACATGTCAAAAGGTGGTAGTGTGACAACACGACCATACTAGTGGCCGCCTTGTGCTTAAGAGTAGTGGCTGATCATGGTGTTCCTTTCATGGATGGCTCGTGATTATTGCCAGACCCGCGTGCCTGTGTTGCGTTTTTAGCTGTAGAAAAGGGCGGACATCCATAACATGAATGAACTATGTCGACATATGATGGTAAACATCCTTGTAGCCCTGTATGGAATACATAAAACGCTACCACTCAACGAACCATACACTACAATATCTAAGAACTGAGGAAAGAAAGAAAAAAGCAAGCACAAGTCGGCTGAACTGGCGCAAGGTGGGTATATGCGGTGACTTTTGAATCTGGGCGTCAATAAAGTTCCGCGTCACTCGATGTTCTACCTACTTTGGGTATATTTCAAGTATACTTACCATTGCCCTGGATGTTATACCAGTTTTCAAAGGCGCAACCCTCGGATGTTGATCGGAATGATAAGGTTGTGGTCGATTTTTCAACCCCGGATGTCCCACTCCCTACAAAGCGCTGCCGTGCTTGGAGTCAACCGCAAGTAACGCATCCTGGGAGATATTAGGGCGGTAAGTTGCATGAGGATACTAGGCTTGGGGCCTTGAAGGCTTGAAGGAGGAGGCCACGTGACGGATGAACGTCGAGCATTGCAACTAAATTCAAACACCACCACGAATGAATGCTATGTCAATGCCCCAGCGATGATATAGGCTCGGCGTTCATATCATGATCTGTGGGGTCGAGCTTTAGTTTGATAAGTGCTTCGAAATTGGCGTCACCTTAGGCTAGATCCGGGCTGGGTGAGGTCATGCCGTGCTCAGTTGCAATCATCGTAATGCAGCCGGTGGGCCACGGGTACCAGGTGGGTCCCTGGATCCACTGGCGCCTCCTGCTCCCGACTAGCGATACATCTCCTCTTCCCCGTCTCCACCGGTTCCATTCGTTAACGAGATTTCACAAAATATTCGGCCTGTTCATCTCGCTTGTTCCCTCGGTTTGGTTGTGCCCTCGTCATGTGTGACATGAGATGTATGCGTGCAAACTTTGGTAACGGAAAAGGAACGTTTCGGCTACTTGGTAAAGTGCAATGAGCATCTATCGAAGGAGAAATTCTACAATCGACCTACCTGGCGTCCCCAGTGCTGTCGTTGATGGGAGCAGCCATCGAAGCACACAGCGAGTCGTTTTGCCAAGCCACAGGCCCGACCGCCCGTCAAAGCTCTACCGTATTGAGGTTATGTCCTAAGGTGACGATGTCGGCGACCTGCGCGTTTAGCATCTATCATGAATCTAGTTACCGAAGCCCATTGCGTCATCTAGCAACTCCCAAGGTCAATATGCAATCCGAAATTTCAGGCGCCTTCTCTCTCAATCCGAATTCAACATCATCTCGGCATGGTTGTCATATTTTCCGCGGTATAGCGGACTCCTCTGGTCAGGGAGTTCTACGGACAGGATGCCCCTGAAATACCCGAGAGGTTCGTCTGGGGTGAAGTCTAATTCTCTCACTTCTACGTGGAGGCAGATACCCAAGGATAGTTTTTATGCCTTGGTCCCGGTCCAATACTACCTTAAGCATTTGAAAACACGTGAAAGGGCTCCACTATGATTCTGAACGTCCCTTGAATCGCTGGATCGAGTGCAAGTTTTATGAGAGCTTATCGACGAGCACTGGGTATATCTGGGCTGGCGAGCATTCAGACAAACTAGACAATTCTCCCCCCTCGACTTGTGCTCTGTCCTCTACCCAGAGTTCACTCCATGGATACTTATCTGATAATCCTGTTAATTTTTCTCTGCGCTCTGGTATACTACCTATTCTTCAGAAAGCATGCGACGTCCTTGCCTTTGCCTCCTTCTCCAACAGCACACCCCGTGCTCGGTCATCTACTTTCATTCCCGTCGTCTGACCAGCACCTGGCATACAGAGACATAAGCAAGCAGCTGAATAGTTAGTTCACTAGCCTCTCGCATGCTCTATGCTCACCGTTCATTAGGCGACATCATCTCCTACACAGTTCTGGGTCAGGTCATTGTAGTGCTCAACTCAGCGGAGGTAGCCGAAGACCTCCTTATCAAGCGGTCTGCGATCTATTCTGATCGTCCAGAGCTTCCAATGTTAAACGACGACAGGCTGTGAGTTGTTCGGGTTACGCCTTTCACGCGCCCTACTAACAGCATGCTAATTTCAGCCTCGGTTGGGGCAAAGAGACTGGGTTCATCCCTTATGGCGAACGATGGAATCAGCAACGGAAGATGACGCAGGCAGTGCTTCATCCAAGCGCGGGGGAAGAGCTCTGGCCCACAATGGTAAAACAAGCAAGGATTTCGATGCAGAGATTACTCCGAAATCCCGAGAATGCTGCAGCCGAGTTCCGATGGTAAGTTACGACTTAATCTCATTAATGGTGCTCAATTTAGTCGCATATAGGTTGACTGCGGCCAACATACTATCCTCGGTATATGGATACCAGCCGGCCTATCCTTCAGACGACTTGGTCTACATTGTCGAAACTGCCATTGACAGGCTTTGCGAAGCCGCTATAGCTGGAAGTATGAATGATATGTTATACAGATAAAGCGTATTTTGGCTGACCCGGAGCTCAGATTTCTATGTGAACACCATCCCATGGCTGAAATTCGTACCCTCGTGGTTCCCTGGAGCCGGTTGGAAGCGGAAAGCAAACGCCTGGCGGGCAGAGAAGGATAGAATGGTGAACGAGCCATTTGATTGGACGAAATCGCAGATGGTATGCACCATTGGGACTGAGTTGGCCGCGTGCCTGATAACACGCGTGCGATTTTAGTCCGCAGGACTTGCCTCCCCTTCCATCCTGAAGAACCTTCTGACCGAAATGGAAACCAATCCATCGTTCGAACACAGCGTCGAGGAAGAAGAAGATAGAATTCGTTGGGTAGTTGGCACGTTATACGCAGGTTAGTGTTCTCTGAAACATCGACTAACTGGCGCACTGAACATAAACTCATCCACTAGCTGGAGCTGATACGGTGTGGTCTTAAGCGTCTGATCGCTGTTTGCAGTGGCTCACCTCAAGTTTCAGACTGTTGCCAGTATAATGACCTTCATCATCGCCATGATCTTACACCCCGAAATCCAGGGGAAGGCCCAGGCGGAGCTGGACTCGGTATTAGGCGAAAACAGGCTACCGGAGCTGAGTGACCGCGATTCATTGCCCTATATTAATTGCATCTTGAAAGAGGTTGCTCGATGGAGCTCTGTTACGCCGCTTGGTACGTCCCTTGTGTCCGAAACAGCGCCGAAATGCTCAAGAGGAATCGCTATTTGAGTAGGTGTCGCTCACGCCTGCTCTCAAGAGGACGAGTATAAAGGTTATCGGGTTCCAAAAGGATCAATCGTGTGGGTATTCTGATTTTTTGTGACATTTCATTGCCCACTTGCTCACTCGATCCATGTAGCATTGGTAACACTTGGTAAGCCATCTCGTCCTTGGACATACTGCAGCCGAGCACATCGTAGAAATTCTCCCCACAGGGCAATCAGCAACGATCCTTCTGTTTATCCCGAGCCTCGGAAGTTCAACCCTGACCGCTTTCTTGACCCATCTGTGCCTGAGGCACCGGCTTTTGGGTTCGGACGACGGTTTGTCCGACTTACCACCACTGGCTCTTAGTTGTCTGACCTCGATATAGGATCTGCCCTGGCTCCCACTTTGCCGAATCGAGCTTGTTCATTGTGGCGAGCACTGTATTGACGATCTTCAACATTACATCAACGCCGGGCAAACCAATCCCTGAAGCGAAATGGAAAATGGATGCACTTGTGGTGTGAGTAATGTGTTTTTGCGTATGAGTACTCTAACGACCTTAACGACTGTGTACTAAATGCAGGCATCCTCATCCATTCGACTGCACATTCACTCCGAGATCTGAGAGCCGTCGGCGTTTCATGGAGCAATGGATCGAGTTTTGAGCTCTGCCAGTTATCGGGTTCTTGAATTCAAACAGAACCGATGTGTCTGTGAAACATGAAGCTAGTATGGTAGGAAGCGGAAGCAATCTCACCGCCTGTTGGACATAAAAATAAGAGAATAAATACTCATAAAGCAGCTTAAGAAGAAACCTGTAACAGGTGTATGCGATGATTTCGGGCTGATGAAGTTGCTTGTGAATAAGATTCCGCATCACTCGGCATTGTCCATTCGTTTTCTCCCTCTTTACCTTTGGGTATATATCGGCCGGCCTATGGTGTACGATGGTGTACTGTTCCTAGGTTCCAAAGGCGCATTCTTCCGATGGTCAACGCAACGCTTTCAGCCCCGGATGCGCCCATTGTTACAAAGCGTTACCCTCAAACCTAACCAGAAGACCAGTCCAACAGGAATCACAGCTAACTTAGTCAAATCTTGTGCCGTAATCCAAAACCGCAATATGTACATCTTGTACCGGCGACGGCAGGGGCTGATAAGAATGGTCGTCTCGTTCTCAAACCCATCCCTACATATGTTGGTCGGCCTAGAGTTGCGTATACATGAGACTTATCCAGGTATTAACTACAACGAACTCATATCTCCGCTCCATGACCCTTACGAGAGCGCATTTGAGAAAGTCGGTCGTCTGAGGATTCAAACGTGACGGGTTTTTGTTGACCCTTTGTTTGACACGCCGGTGTCATCCGGGCCGAAACCTTTGCGTTGTCTTCTCACGCAACTGAATATTGCGATGCACCCGGCGTCCATGCTCCAGTACCTTACGAAATCTGGAGCAACATATTTCCATGTATGCAATATATGGTTTTGGTAGCGTAGTTTCCGCCAGCCACGCAAGGTATTACACTGGTAGTGTATATATGTACGCCCTCCGGTGACAAAATCAGTAGCCTACACGCTCAGCAGGTCAAAACCTATTACGTCATCTAACAACTCTCGAGACCAACATATGCAATATACAATTTCAGGCGCCATCACTCTCCATATCCTATCAACACCGTCTCGATCAGCGAAACCGTCATACTTTCCACAATATACCAGCTTCCTCTGGTCACATGGTTCTGCAACCAGGACTTACTTGAATTACCCGAGAGACCTGTCAAACCTAGAGTTTAATCCCCCTGGTTCTAGGTAGAAGTAATACCCAGGCGTGATTTTCGTGCCTCGGTCTCGGTGCAATACTACCCTAGGCGTTCAAAAACACGTGAATGGTGGCATTATTCCAAACGCTTCGTGAACTACTGGCCCGGATGGTAGCGTTCTGTGATCGGCTATCGATGAATAATAGGTATATCTCGGCCAAACGAAAATTCAGAAGGCCTGAACACATTCTCCTCCCTCGACTTGTGACCTGCCCTCTAGCCAAAGTTCATCCCCATGGATTATTTCCAGATAATCTCATTAATCATCCCCTGCGCTCTAGTATACTACCTGTTCTATAGGAAGCATGGGTCACCCTTGCCTCTGCCTCCTTCTCCAACCGCACACCCCGTGTTCGGCCATCTGTTTTCATTCCCGTCGTCTAATCAGTACCTGGCATACAGAGACATAAGCAAACAACTCAATAGTTAGTTCACTAGTCTCTCGCCAGCTCCGTGCTAACCGTTTGTTAGGCGACATCATCTCTTTCACCGTTCTCGGTCAAGTTATCATAGTGCTCAACTCAGCCGAGGCGGCCGAAGACCTTCTCGTCAAGCGATCTGCGATCTACTCTGATCGCCCAGAGCTTCCAATGTTAAACGACGACAGGCTGTGAGTCGTTCCGGTTATGCTTTCCACGCGCTCTACTAACAACCTGCTATTCCCAGCCTCGGTTGGGGCAAGGAGACTGGGTTCATCCGTTATGGTGAACGGTGGAATCAACAACGTAAGATGACGCAGGCTGTTCTTCATCCAAGTGCGGGAGAAGAGCTCTGGCCCACAATGGTAAAACAGGCGAGAATTTCGATACAGAGGTTGCTCCGTAATCCCGAGAATGTTGCGGCTGAATTCCGATGGTAAAGTACTATTCAATTTCCAATCAACATACTGAATTTAGTGGCATATAGGTTAACCGCGGCTAACATACTATCCTCCGTATATGGATACCAGCCAGCCCATCCTTCGGATGATCTGGTTCACATTGTCGACACCGCCAGTCGCAGGCTTGGCGAAGCCGCCATAGCTGGGAGTAAGTTCGAATGTTATGCCATACGAACAAGCCGTTTTTAGCTGACCCAACTCTCAGACTTTTATGTGAACACCATCCCATGGCTGAAATTCGTACCCTCGTGGTTCCCTGGAGCCGGTTGGAAGCGGAAGGCAAACGCCTGGCGGGCGGAGAAGGATAGAATGATCAACGAGCCATTTGACTGGACGAAATCGCAGATGGTACGCACCATTGAATTATTGAGACTGGGTTGGTCACTGATAATACATGCACGATTTAGTCCGCGGGAATTGCCTCCGCTTCCATCCTGAAGAATCTGTTGACTGAAATGGAAAACAATCCATCGTTCGAACACGGCGTCGAGGAAGAAGAAGATAGGATTCGTTGGGTGGTTGGCACGTTATACGCGGGTGAGTGCTCTCCAGAATGTTGACGAACAAATCGACTGAAAATAAACACGCCGACTAGCTGGAGCTGATACGGTACATCCCTGAAGCATCTACTCACAATCTTCTATGGCTTACCTCAAGTTGCAGATCGTTTCTAGTATTATGACCTTCATTCTCGCCATGGTCTTACACCCCGAGATTCAGCAGAAGGCTCAGGCGGAGCTGGACTCAGTATTGGGAGAAAACAGGTTACCGGAGCTGAGCGACCGTGAATCGTTGCCCTATATGAATTGCATATTGAAAGAAGTTTCTCGATGGAATTCGGTTGCCCCTCTCGGTACGTTATTTGTATCCAAAACAGTGTCGGAATGCTTAAGGAGAATCACGGGTCTGAGTAGGCGTCGCTCACGCCTGCTCCCAAGATGACGAGTATAAAGGCTACAGAATTCCTAAAGGCTCAATGGTGTGAGTCCTCTGCTTCTTTCGATTTTTACCACCCACATGCTCACTCAATCCATACAGCATTGGCAACACTTGGTAAGTCTCTTAGTCCCCGGACATGCTGCAGTCAAGTATGTTGAAGATATTCTATCGACAGGGCGATCAGCAACAATCCTTCGGTTTATCCCGAGCCTCGGAAGTTCAACCCCGACCGCTTTCTCGGGTCATCTGTACCCGAGGCACCAGCGTTTGGATTTGGACGGCGGTTTGTGTGACTTACCTCTGCTGGCTTTTAATCGTCTGATTCCATGTACAGGATCTGCCCGGGCTCTCACTTTGCCGAATCGAGCTTGTTCATCATGGCAAGCACTGTCCTGAGTATCTTCAAAATCACGCCAACGCCGGGCAAACCAATCCCCGAAGCAAAATGGAAAACGGATGTACTTGCGTCGTGAGTAAACAGTTGTGGCTTATGAGGGCTAGCTGGCTTACGACGGTGTATGGGTAAATACAGGCACCCTCATCCCTTTGACTGCACACTCACTCCTAGGTCCGAGGCCCGTCGGCGTTTTATGGAGCAATGGATCGAGTTTTGAGTTTTGGTTATCAGGCTCCTCAATTTAAATTGAACATATGCGTCGGTGAAAGTTAAAGCTAGTGCGTTATAAAGCAGAAGAAAACTCGTTACCTGTTAAGCATGACAACAGACGAGCAAAAATGTAAGATATTCAGCAGGCTGCAGGGGTTTCGATTGCTGAGCGCAGTCTCTCGGCGACATGCGACACGCGCCTCATAGTCTCTTGCCTCCCCGCTTTGCACTGCACGGTATGGCCTGCGTTCCTTAACGTACATTTTCCATATCTTCCTTCAGCCACCTCCGAACCCTAACGTCTCGCTAGGCTCGGGTACAGGTTCACTAGGAGCGCTGATCCCCCAAGGGCTTCGTCCTAGCACAGTCTCCCGACCTCTAGTGCCACTCCACGCTGTGAGAGTGGAGGGATTGAGAGCCGGAGCCCCGGTGATTATTTAAGAGTGAGCGTGTGACGGGTGTATGCGTTAGTTTCGGGCTGAAATTTGCTGGTCACTAAAATTCCTCATCACTCGATGTTGTCCACTCGTCTCCTCCCCTTTCAAATTTGGATAAATATTAGTTTGAATATGATGTTCCATGGTGTCCTGTTACTCTTGCAGCACAAGCTCCGCTGCTTCAATGCCACGCTTTCAGCCCCGGGCGTGCTTATCACTACAAAGCGTTACCCTCCAATACAACCAGGATCACCACCCTGGAGGAATAACATATATTTCTACCAGTTTTTATGGCGAAATCGAAAATCCAATACACATGTTTTCTGGGTACCAATATGCGTGCCGAGCAAAGACGCCAAACCCTCCAACTCGATCCCATGGAGAGCCACCAGCCTGCGATCGTGTAGGTATCAGACTCATTAGTTTATTAGCGATATGAAACTTATTTCACGTTTTATGAGCCTTACGATAGCGCATCTGAGAGACTTGGGGCGTCGGTTCCTTGAGGTAGACTTGGCCACGTGACCGGTGTTTGTTGACCCTTTGTCTGACACGCCGGCCTCACTCGGGCCGAAACCTCAGTGTCGTCGATTCACCCGCACAACCGAATGTAACAATGTATCCGACGTCTATTCCCTCGGTACCTTGCGAGATCTGGAAAAACATATTCGCGTTGCTGCCTCGATTACATGATTTGAACTTGGTGTCCCTAGTATCTCGTGGCTGGCAAATCTTGGCGTTTCCATATCTGCATCACACTGTCCACTTAACAAGTCATTTACACCTCGAGCACATTGCCAAGCGCATATCCAGGGAGAACATCCCGGAACTCTCACTTTCCCGCCACGTACAAGGATTAGTTTGCGATTGGTCTGTACTAAATAACGCTGATAATGTTCGGCTATCGGAAACGAATTTACATTTCATAACTACTATTCTCGCTCTCGTGCCTCGCCTAGAGCATTTTTCTTGGGACTTTTCGTGCTTGCCTAAGAATGACAGGTTCCTAGAATCGTTGCAAACCACACATCCCAATCTATGCTCATTAACGCTTGTAATAAGCGAGTTTTCTGATACAGGTACGATAGCATTTTGGATGTTAGGGGGTTGTGCTAACCATTGAACTCAAGACCTTCGCACTTCGTGTGTAACGTCATGTCATTATTTTCTGTTTTCTGACACGGTTACCAGTGGTAGCTTCAAGTTCGAGGAATTGTTGAACTTCTCTCTCAGTATCCCACACCTAGGTTTGAGAGTTCCTCTTGGGAGATCTTCGTGTACTTTGAATGACCCGGTTTGTGTAGCTCTAGGATTTGGGATATGCGAGCTCAAGCCATTTGTTTCACATCTCCGCGCTTCATCCCGTTTGCAATCACTCGAGCTGGATTTGGGTGATCCATCGGACAGCAGATATTCATGGTCGCCAAATATGCTTTTCACCATACTTGAAGGCATTACGTTTCCTGATTTGCACACCTTCCGCGTCCTCGGACGAATCGATCCTGGCTGGTATTGTTCTTTTTTCAAGGTATCAGGCTCAAGCGCCGTGTGTGCCTTTTTCGTGCGTCATCCTCGCCTCCATACGATCGCCCTTGGTGGGATATGGTATTGGATACACGACAAGTCCCTTGAACCTGCACTGATGGAGGGACTATTTCCTTCGCTTACATCCCTGGATGCTCCACCATGGATTTGTGGCCCGGTCATGACGTCCCAGCTCTCGAATCAAATCCAACATATTAGAATTGTAGATTTTGACTCGGCTGTGACGGGGGCCGATTTGACGACCATATCCCAGACAACAAAGCGTCTTCCGAGGTTACAAAGCCTGACACTAGATATAGGGTCATATCCAAGCCGATGGGCTGAACTGGAGAGGCTGTTAGGTTGCGCTCCTGGGCTTGAGGAGCTAGATATCAGTTGGGATGTCGATCAACTTGTGAGTGTCGATCGTTTTAATGCCCATTTGCCCCAATTTAATGTGCATTCAGGACAATCTATTTGCGCTATTTCCGCTCGTCCCGAATTTACGCGCGTTAACTATTTGGGCACCTCATGGGCTGAATATCTTCTGGCATAACAGCGTACTTCGATTGGCACAAGCTGGGCCGAGACTACAGAGGATAAAGGTAGAAAATTCTCTCGAGACCAGAAGATGGAGCATCGAGCGTGGGAGCGGGGATCATATTGTCGTGTATATAGCTACACCTTAATTGGTAAGATTGGCTCTCTAGTTCCGCCCGTATACTTTCTTAAGCTCCATTTTTACGTACTGTAAGGTAGCTCTTGTTGCTTCCGTTGTGATTTCCGTTGTATTTCACTAATAAAACACTCTGGCCAAATAGCCGCCTCGTCGACAAGCAAAGGGCAATGAGTCTAATCTTCATCCCGCTTACGTTTGACAAGGTGCGTGTATGCGTGCAGGCGTTTGGAGATGTGGTAATCGGCGTAATCTGCTGGCAGACCCTTCCGATTACCGCGCGGTAAATATCAAGGGGTCGATTGATCATCTGCACTCGGTCGCGTCGATCAACGCTACGCCAAGCCTTGCCAAGCCTGCGCTCAGCCCTGGTTCGGGACCAACGGGACCGAAACTGGGACGAGACACGACACGCTGGGTCAAGTACTGGCATTCTCTTCCCTCAAAACACAGCGCCACTCCAACGGGCTGTGAGATATGCGACAACAAATCATGTCGCCGACCTATTCAGGATAGAATACTTAATAGTAGGGGTCGCCATAAACCCAATTGTATTTGCACGAATGCAAAAGGCAGGTGTCGATCTGTGCCTTCCTTCCTCATGCTCCCGTTCTAGATATTTTGCAACGCCATGGAGGAGTGGCAGTTCGCTATACTCTGGGCGCGCCACAAGTCCGATTCCAGCATTAGCGCGTGCGCCTATCGATAAGCAATGTATATATCCGAGTCGACCCAGACGCTCAAGTACGTCAAGAAATTCCCCTCTCTCGACTCGCGATTTTTCCCCTAGGCGAAATATCATTGTCATGAGTTATTACCAGACCGTTCTGCCTTTCATAGGTCTCGGTGTTGTGGTTGGCTGGTTCTTCTGGAAACGTGGAGCATCCTTGCCTTTACCACCCTCTCCGCCCGCCCATCCCTTGTTTGGTCACCTATTCTCGTTCCCATCTTCCAATCAACATCTAGCATACAGGGATATCGGCAAACAGCTAAACAGTTTGTCTATTTACCTGTTACCTATTCTATGCTCACTATTCGCTAGGTGACATAATCTCCTTTACCGTTCTGGGCCAAGCCATCGTAGTCCTCAATTCGGCTGAAATAGCCGATGACCTCCTAGTCAAGCGGTCCGCAATCTACTCGGATCGCCCAGAGCTACCTATGCTATGTGACGAGAGACTGTGAGTCTTTCGAGACCCGAATAGATACTTCTTTCTAACAATCTTGTCGATTTCAGTCTTGGTTGGGGAAGAGAAACCGCGTTCATTCGTTACGGGGAGCGATGGAATCGACAACGCAAGTTGACGGCGATGGCGCTACATCCTACGGCAAGCGCAGAAATCTGGTCAACGTTGGTTAGACATGCAAGAGTTTCTGTGCAGAGGTTACTCCATAATCCTGAGAACGTCGCTGCAGAGATAAGATGGTACGTCGCGGCATCAGGCCAAAATCGATAGCAGTTCTTGACCTATGCACGTGTGCAGGTTGACCGCGGCCAACGTACTGGCGACAGCATATGGTTATGAGCCGGCTTATCCCTTCGATGGCTTAGTCAAAATTGTCGAAACTGCGTTAAGCAGACTTTGCGAAGCTGGCGTAGCCGGGAGTAAGTTTGGTTTGAAGAGCGATTTACCCTTCCTCCGACTGATCGAAACCCTAGATTTCTACGTGAACACTATCCCGTGGCTCAAATTTGTGCCTTCTTGGTTTCCTGGAGCCGGTTGGAAGCGCAAGGCGAATGCTTGGCGGGCAGAACGGGACAGAATGATCCACGAACCGTATGAATGGACACGATCGCAGATGGTATGAACTATTGAGACCAGGTTGACCGTGCAATTGATGCTCTGGGATCGATTTCAGGCGGCAGGGACGGCCTCTCCCTCAATTTTAAAAGATCTGTTGACCAAGATGGCAAACACTCCGTCGTTCAAGCACGGCATTGAGGAAGAGGAAGATATAGTTCGGTGGGTAGTTGGGACCTTGTATGCGGGTTAGTCATTTCTGGAATATCGATTTGTCGACGCACTCAATAATATCACTCTCCTTCCAGCCGGGTCAGATACGGTCCGTCCCCCTGATATTCAAAGATGGAGGATGAGCGCTGACTTTGTCATTTAGATCGTCGCAAGCATAATGACCTTTATTCTGGCAATGATTCTGCATCCCGAAGTCCAAAAGAAGGTTCAAGCCGAACTGGACGGAGTCCTAGGAGAAAAACGAGTACCAGAGTTGAACGATCGCGAGGCGCTGCCGTATACGAACTGCGTACTGAAAGAATCGGCACGATGGAGCCCAGTTGCACCTCTCGGTATGTCCATACTAGCATATTAAGCTGTGTTGAATAGTTGAACGAGAGCCCTATTTGGCCAGGCCTTGCCCACGCGTGCTCTCAAGCCAACGAATATCGGGGTTTTGCAATCCCCAAGGGCGCAATTGTGTAAGTTATGCGATAAAGCTCGGCCTTGATCACCAGCTCAACTGTTTTTGTTCGTATAGGATTGGTAACACCTGGTAAGCCTCTCAACCTTGGTAACAATTCCCGGTCCAACCGAAAGACTTGAATCTATAGGGCAATCAGCAAGGACCCATCAGTTTATCCCGAACCAGACAAGTTCGACCCCGACCGCTTTCTAAACCCGTCCGTGCCCGAGGCACCGGCCTTTGGGTTTGGTAGACGGTCAGCACGTACCCGTATCAAATCCTATGTGCCTCTGACCTAGCCCCAGGTTTTGTCCCGGCGTGCACTTTGCCGAATCGAGCTTGTTTATCGCAGCGACTACGCTCCTGACAATTTTCAACATCACGTCAACTCCGGGGAAGCCTGCTCCTGAAGAAAAGTGGACAACCGATTCGCTTGTAGCGTGAGCCAACTGTCTTGGCATGCGAGGAGTAACGTGCTTACGACCAACTCTACAGGCATCCGTTTCCATTTTCTTGCACGCTGGTCCCAAGATCCGAGAGTCGCCGGCGCTTGATAGAGCGGTGGGTTGAGATCTAAATAGTCGCGCTTGCAGTCCTCGTGAAGCTGAGCACTTGGATATGTGGATTTCAACCGTGTCGGAGAGCGATTTTCTATGTTTTGAGTAAAGCAAAGTAATCAAAAGCGATTGTGTCGAGATTCAGGGGAGTATAGAGTGGGTGTATGCGCGGCTGGGAGCAGAGAATGAGAGCCGTGTGGCCCCCGATATGAAGGGGTTTTCCATCGTTGCTTTATTCGCAAGTTGCGCGTGGTGTCGGAGAAATTTGTCATAAGCGCGACCTCACGTGACTGATGCCAAACACAACCCGCCACGATTGATAAAATTAACAAATAAATATACATTTCAATTACGATCCGTAATCAATCGTCCTTGCCGTCACGCTCATATTCCTCCAAAGTCATAATCTCCTCTTCGCCGTCCCTGACTGGCGCCTTGTCCTTCTTGCGTGGGGTGGTTGGAGCAGAAGACGTCGCCTTGACTTTGGCCCCAACCATAACGGGCTCTTGCTGCTCTGGGCGCTCAGCCAGGGGAGGAACGGTAGGTGCCCTAATTTCTGGCGGTGGTCCTGAGAAATCGCGTCCGGTGATCCTTCCAAATTCTTCCAGATCTAGGGATACTGTTAGTTCTAGTAAGAGAGGGCATCGTAGGATGGGAGCCTACCGAGAGGAATTCGAGTTTTAATCGCCATCGTGATTCGCTTCTCATTTCCCTTTCGGTCCTCCGCCTTGGTCTTGTTCTTGCACTGCCCAGGCGTTCTCCCCAAATACCGTGCGATATTTTCATAGTCTTCTCCAAACGCACTCAGGCTCTATCGCCCGCCCACATCCGGATTAGCCCTAGCTTCACAAGACTAGGAATACAACGATAAGAAACTCACCCAATAAAACATCTCGGTCTCGTCCGCGCTCCACCTCGCACCCCTCGCACCCTCACGCCTCGCAAAACTGGCCGAATTCGAGAACCGAGTCGAATCAGCTTCGTCCACAACAACCATCGCATCCTCGTCCTGCCGCGTCGCCGCAGCGCGGTCGTAAAATTGCGAGTCCTCGTCGAGAACCATCTCGCCATTGACGAATCGGATTTGGGGTGCCGCGGCGGATTCGGCAAACGTTTCGGCCGGTTGTACTCGTGGTTCGGGGGACGGGGAGAGTGAAGCGCCGAGTTCGCGTCGGCTGTTGGACGGGCCCGCGAGTGGGTTATTGTTCGAGTCGGGGGCGGGCGTGGGTTCGGGCTTTTTGATGGGGGGAGGTTGTTGTGGGTCGTCTGGGTCTAAACCGCTCGCACGAAGTTTTTTGAGGCGCTCGGCAGTGCGTTCAAGGATCCGTTGTCTGCGGTCTTCGACATGCTGCCAGAACCCATTAGTTATTGCAAATGATAGATTGGATGATTTACCTTGACGTAGGCGATCCCTTTTTCCAAGAATTTAGAACTAATTCTACCGTTCGGAAGATCGGTCTCGCACAATGACGCCATGGTGGCGTTGGTTGGATCGAGCGGTTCACCTTTGACCGACTGTTAAGATTCGCGAGAAAAAACCGATCATATAACTCACCGAGCGCCCCTTCCATTGCTTCCGCAGCATGCCTTTCCAGCGCACCAATTCGGTCTTCCAGAGTGGTCACCTTTCTTCCGCCACCGCCTGCTTTCCTCCCACGCTTTCGTTTCGGCTGCTCCGAGGCTTCCTCATCGTCATTATCTTCTGCATGTGCAGTCGATCCCTCTTGTGAACGGCTCTACAGGTGTGTTAGTAACCAGAGCGTGTACTCAGAGAAGAAAACATTTACCGTCTTTTTCCTCTTCCTAGGTTGGCCATCCTTGGTAGTCCGGGCGGCTCGTCGTCGACGTTTCTTGGGGGGCGCTGAAGACTCAGCCTCGCTTTGACCTTCCCCCGTAGGAACCTCGTTCGACTCTTCTTCTTCATCTATTGGGGGTAGTGGGGGTGGGGGTGGCATCTCGTCGGCTCCAATGGTGGCAGGAGGGGCGACTATCGACGTTTGTGGCTCAACCGGGCCAGGAACATCAATCGCCGAGTATACGTCCTGGGCGAAGGGGCCATTTTGGCTAAGTATTGGATCATTATCCTGTATCGCCGTTCCTCCAAGAGCTGGGTCGAGTGGGAAAGTCGGAGCAGTTTGCACAGGAGGTGGAATAGGCAGACCGATCCCGGGCGTATTGTGAAGTTGTTCGATCTGTGGTGGAGCGCGAGGTGTAGAAGGCCCTGGAACGGGTTGAGCATTATGATGTGATATTTGCGGGTTAGGAGGTAACGGTGCATGAGTCGTTGTGATGGCATGTTGTAGTCCTGTGGAGTCCAACGAATTGGTCGGCGGTCGACTTGGAGGGGCGACGAACACGGGGCGAGGAACCGGTTTTATGAATGACCCTCTAAGCGAAGTGTTTCGTGGAGTGCTAAGCTCTGAGACCGCAGACCGAGTTGAACCAGGAATAATCGTTCGTGACTGGACCTGAGGCGTCGCCAACACCAAACCAGAGGCAGAGGACCCCGCGTGCGCAGAGACAATATTTGAGGTTGCTCCCGGGTGATTAGAGGACAATCGAGTGATTCCAGGGGTAATGCTGACAGTAGTAGCCGCACGAGGAGTCGCCAAAGGTGTGGCCTTCTCTCTCGTGGACGCAGGGCCTTCGGTATCAGAGCTGCTAGCCAAGCCGTGAGATGCACTAGGTCGGGTTGGTGGGTTGACCCGCTTTGAAGGAGTAGAAGCAACAGAATTGCTGGAAAGAGCTGACCGGCTGGGAGTAGATAAAATAGGTCGGCGATTCGAGGCCACCGCAGGGCGAAACTTCATGGAGCCAGACTCTGTCGGAGAACAAGTTAACATCGCATTAAATCATGTACTATAGCCTCTCTTACCCACTCGCGAAGACGCATGTCCGCCAGCCATCCTGAAGATTGTGCCGGTGGAGGTCGGAAGCGAGATCGCCAGAAGCGCCGAGTCTGACTCATCAGACGTCACGTGGTTAAACGGAAATTGCCTTCCTTCGAATTTCTTTTGCGAGGTCTTGAGCTGAGAGATACTTAGTCGATAACTACTGGTCGGACTGACTCAACTTGGGACAGTATAGTCGAAGCATGGCTCATGTCGCCATTGAGCTGTTATCTCGAGGACCAACTTGGTGACCCGGATATGACACTTTCACCAAAAGGCACCCCTTGGGTTACGTCAAGGATGCATCGGCATTCATTAACATCCTGGCGCTCGCCTGGAGCAAATAATGCTGCCTTTTCTCCACCATAATAAATAGAACTAATAATCGGACATATGAGACGATTGCGGACTACGGTTGTGGCCATACCAAAAGTGCAGAGCCTTGGTGCATAGGCGATGCCAGGGGCGCATATAATGACCCTCCATCGACCTATTACGCTACGTGTTATGTCGCAACAGCCAGCTCCAACTACGCGCGCAAGGTGTGTTTTAAATCTAACTCTGCGGAGCAACCTTATTAATTGCGGCGAGCACATTCTTGGTAACATTCGACATACTACTCTGACATAGAGGAGCCGACACCTTAAGGAGCAGTCACTCCAGATCTACTTAGCTTTTGCGCTCTTATAGAAACACTCCCGAGGCATCCGCTTACGTTCAGTTGTGCTTTCACTCCTCGGGGACCTCTGAATCGAGCGCAATGATAGATATTTAAGATAAATATACATAGTCATTTCAGTGAATAACAATAACAAGTGACTAACAATCTGCGAGAGGACATGCATTGGGTGAATGACAACATGAAGAAACATTGAAAGCTAAGGATCGTGTTTGGTTTGGAGGATAGGAAGTTAAGGATAGTGTGAAAAAGGAAAACTAAGATAGCAAAACGATACAACAAGAAAGACGTAGGAGAGCCAAGCCGATGGCCAGTATATTCTATTTCAAGGGTTATAGGGATATTCAACGCCGTTCGCATCGTCAAGAGCCTTTTGAGCGTCGAGGACATCATCCGCCCAAGATGTCAAGAGCGCTTTATTCTCGGCCTTTTGCACGCGTATCTGCCGCTCGAGCTGGCGGTGCAGCCACAGGTGTCGGATATAGTCTTCGAGACCTTCGATCGGAAAGCCCTTGCCGGCATGAGGTCTCCCAATCACGTTGCATTTCGTTTGGTAGCACCTCATTCTTGTTGCCGGGTCGATGTACTGGCAACAGAGCAATTGTTTCGGGCTCGGTTTTTTAACCTCGAGCATATCGAGGAGGGCATGGGAAGTTCGGAAAAGAATCCATCGCCGCTTGGGGAGATTGCCGAATTTCTCGAAGGGGGTAAGAGCGGGAACAGCAGGCTCGGGGACATTGGGAGGCGGAGTCGGAAGAGGAGCGTTGGAAGGCGAACGGACGGTCGACTGTTGGGTGTGGGTCGGCTCTGGGAGTGTGTTTACCGGCATCAGAGGCATGTTTACTTGCGACGCGTGAGGCGCGGAGGCGGACCGACTGAACGAAGACTCTAGCTGCTGAGGACCGCTAAAGCCGTTGGTTTCAACCGTCGTTGGAACCCTATACTGCGTGTACTGATCCATGGCACGCAGGCGTGCGGTGCGTGTGCGAGTTCGACGGAGTGAGGAAGACCCAGCAGGTTGCTCGGGGTGATTAGAGGGCGTAGCGGGTTGAATAGCGCGGTTGTGTTGGTGATTGACAATTGGAGAAGCGACGTGAGAATGGGTGTTCCAACCAGTGTTGAAAGAACCACTCGCAGAGTCGAGGTGTGCAACGTCGTTTTGAAACTCTTGTACGTTGAAAGTCTCGGCCGGGATTGCTACCAGGGGCGATTCGGTTATTGTTGAGCGGACGGGGGCGGCTGCTGACTCAAGGCCGACGGGACCAGGGTGCGCGCCGAGGGGCTGAGGAGGGAATACCGTGGTGTTATCGTTCGGCGTATCTAGGGGGAGGCTCGCCATCAAGAGTCTCGGAATAGGATCCTTCGAGAAACTTACAGCCCAACGACTGGCCACCATATCCAACCGGTGCGACACCCTGGCACACAGAGTTATCTGTTCGAGGTCGCATAAGTGGGCTGTTGGTCCAGTAGAGTGGAGCATACCTTGAATGGATGCCTCTGGCTGCTGTGGTTGACTGCAGATCGATTCATACATAGCTAACAAAATGTGTATAAGTGAGGGGTTTAATACCGTCGTGTCCGCACTCACCAATTATAGCGTTGATCTCATCCGAAGTAGGCGGAGAATCAGAAGGGCTGGGCACTACAGAATGGTCAGCTCCGAGAGAAGAACAGAAACCACTGATAAGTGGCGCACCTTTTGCATCTTTGAGGAATGTGTCGAGTGCCAATTTGGCAAAAGCCTCATCCTCGAGCGGCGCTGTAGAATAAATAACTAATAATCAGCTCGGGGTATTAGAGAAATTGTAGCCATGTCACATACGAAAGGAGATAATACCACGAGCACCCTGTGAATCGAACTTGGGGGGAACTGCGGGAGGGGGTGGCAGAGAGCATGAAGCTAGGTTGAGACAGAGGCGTAAGTATAACAGCGAGAAATGGCAAAGAGACACTCACCTGGGGCGACTTCACCTGGAGCGAATCCATTCGCGACAACATGTCCATACCCAGCATAAGTAACGTTGTTCGGGCCTCCAGTGACAGTCCCTAGAACGGTCGCCTCCGCCGCAGACGCATCCGCCTGAGAGTATCCGTGCCAGCCGGAGTCGTGACCGGGGAGTGTGCTGTACGGGTCGTTTAGGGGGTTCGTGGTGGCCACGGGATGGCATTGAGCACGAGAGGATAGCCGGGGAACTGTGGGTAAGCAGTCGGACATCTGGTTCAGAGAGTTCGGGGAACGAACGATCGACGTGGAGGGCGATTAGACAGTGCGGCTGGATCCGCGGCTTATATTAGCCTAAGGGGGTGCACGTTTACCCAGGACTGTTTGGCACGGTATGTGGTTGTCGTCCCATGGCCAATGCACTGTCCCCGAACGCAAGGACAGGATCTGGAGCTTCACCAATAATTTGGGGCCGCGCTCTGCCAAACAACTTGCCGAAATAGTCAGGAGATGGCTCATGTGAGGTTGTTCCGGGTGACTCACAACGGTACGCTCTTGGGCCACAACTAAGACGTTGTAACTCTAACCCTCCGCAACAGCCCTCTCCTTGACCGGTAGAGAATGTCGTAGGCCCAATTAGGATCGTGCATGGGCCGAGATGAGGCCTTGTATGCAGTACGTCCCTAGTTCCTCGATAGTTGTGGGCTTTCTGGGCGGACTTTCGGCGCTGTGGCAAGCACTATGTTGTCGTTCACCGATCCCATAGAGCAGTGGGTAATTATTCCAATCGTAATACGGTTACTGCGCATTGGCGAAAACGCCGAGTACCAAACCCGAAACGCGCGACGCCTCTACTCGGTATCGAGAATGAACCTAAACTCGAGTTAAGGTAACCCTCCTAGGCCGTGGGTGTCTCAATCCTAGGTGTATGCGTGTCGGATCACCGATCAGCTGTGTTGACCTGTAAGATCCGCACAAGCAAAGTCTAGGAGATAATCATGAGACTCCAGGGGTAGTGTTGGCAGCGGTAGCCGCGCGAGGGGTAACCAAAGATGCGGTCCTCGCTCTCATGGAGGCAAGGCTTTCTGTATTAGAACTACGAACCAGGTTGTGAGATGCGCTAGGTCGAGTTGGTGGGTCGACCCGCTTTGAAGGAGTTGAGGTAACAGAATTGCTGGAAAGACCTGACCGGCTGGGAGTCGATAAAAGTTGATCGCCGATTCAGTGCTACTGGAGGGCGGAACTTCATGAAGCATAACTTTGTCGTAATTAATTAACAGTAGACACGAGGTTGTACAATAATTTCTCTTACCTACTCGCCAAGACGCATGTTCCCGCCATCTTAACCAGGCCTTAGTCGAGGTCAAAAATAAGATTTCCGGAAGCGCCGAGGCTGACTCATCGAGCTCGAGTCACGTGAACTACACGGTCTCCAGAGTCCAAACCACCCATTTTATCTTGACACACGCTCTCCGAAGACCGTGTTCAGACCTTTTCTGAGGAATTTTAAGCTAAGAAATAAAATTAATGGTCTACGCTGACCCAGCTAGGGTCAGCATAGTCGCCGTATTGGCAGCAGATATGGCTATCGTGAACTGTAAAACCTATGGGAGGACTTGTGATCCCGACGCATACTTTCCCCAGAGGAAACACTCGGGTTTCATTAGCGCCTAGGCACTCGCTCGCAAGATACAAGAATCGCCTTACCTCCATACAACGCAGAGCAGCTTCGAATCGGACATATGAGACCCATGTCGACTCCAGTTGTGCACGCATATAGCAGAGGGTCCCTGTGCATAGGCGATGCCATGAGCGCATATATTGATCATCCATCAACCTGTTGCCTGTTACCTTACACGCTATGCCGCAATAACCGACCCCTTTTCCTCCAACTCTGCGCGCAGGGTCTGACCCGAACTTCACTCGACAGAACAATATGATTCGTTGCGGGGAGCGCACTCTTGATAACCTTCGGCATAACTGGAACACAGGCGAGTTGATTCCTTGAGAAAAGGTCATCACAAATCAACTTGGGCACTCGACGTAAGGCATTTCATGCCTATTCTTACAGAAAATCCATCTGGACATTCACTTCCCTCCAGTCGTGCCCGCGCGAGATCTTTGGGTTGAGCGCAATGATAGATATTTTAGACAGCTATACATCGTCTTTTCAGTGAGCAACAATAACAAGTGACTACCAATCTGCGAGAGGACATGCATTGGGTGAATGACAACATGAAGAAACATTGAAAGCTAAGGATCGTGTTTGGTTCGGAGGATAGGAAGTTAAGGATAGTGGGAAAAAGGAAAACAAAGATAGCAAAAAGATACAACAAGAAAGGCGTAGGAGAGCCAAGCCGATGGCCAGTATATTCTATTTCAAGGGTTGTAGGGATATTCAACGCCGCTCGCATCGTCAAGAGCCTTTTGAGCGTCAAGAACGTCATCCGCCCAAGATGTCAAGAGCGCGTTATTCTCAGCCTTCTGCACGCGTATCTGCCGCTCGAGCTGACGGTGCAGCCACAGGTGTCGGATATAGTCTTCGAGACCTTCGACGGGGAAGCCCTTGCCGGTGTGAGGTGTCCCAATCGCGTTGCATTTCGTTTGGTAGCACCTCATTCTTGTTGCCGGGTCGATGTACTGGCAACAGAGCAATTGCTTACGACCAGGCTTTTTGGCCACGAGTGTATCGAGGAGAGCTCGGGAAGTTTGGAAGAAGTCCCATTGACCCTTGGGGAGATGACCGAATCTCTTGAAGGGGGTAAGAGCGGGAGCAGCAGGCTCGGGGACATCGGGGGGCGGAGTCGGAAGAGGCGCGAGGGAAGGCGAATGCACGGTCGGAGGCTGAGCGTCGGCCGGCTCCGGGAGTGTGTTAACCGGCATCGGAGGCGTGTTGGTCGGCATCGGAGGCGCGTTGCTTTGCGGCACGCGAGGCGCAGGGGCAGGCCAGCTACCCGAAAGACGTGACTGCAGAGGACCGCCAGAGCCGTTGGTTTCAACCGTTGCTGGAACCCTATCCGTGGTATACGGGCCCAGGGCGCGCAAGCGTGCGGCGCGAGCGTGAGGTCGACGAATGGGGGCAGGCCAAGCCGGTTGCTCGATAGAATAGTAAGGCATAGTGGGCTGGATAGCTTGATCGTGTTGGTGATTGACAATTGGAGAAGCGATGTGAGGGTGCGCGTTCCAACCAGTGTTGACAGAACCACTTGCATAGTGGTGGTTTACAACATCGTTTTTGAATCCTTGTACGTCGAAAGACTCGGCCGGGATTGCTGAGGGGAGCGATTGGGGCATTGTTGAGTGGACGGGGGCGACTGGTGTCTCGTAGCCGACGGGACCGTAGTGCGAACCGAGGGGCTGAGGAGCAAGTACCGTAGTGTTATAATTAGGCGTATCTAAGGGAAGGTCTGTCATCAAGAGTGTCGGAATGAGATACTCTGAGAAACTTACAGCCCAACGACTGGTCACCATGTCCAACCGGCACCACACTCTGGCACGCAGAGTAATCTGTTCGAGGTAGCGTAAGTGGGTTGTTGGTCCAGTACAGTGACGGAGCATACTTTGAAGGGAAGCCTCTGGCTGTTGCGGTTCGCCGCAGATCGATTTATACATAGCTGGCGAAATGGATATAAATACAATGCACAAGACCGTCATGTTCAAGCTCACCGATGGTAGCGTTGATCTCGTCCGAAGATAGTGGGGCATCAGGAAGGTTGATCACTACAGGATGGTCAGCTCACGGAGAAGAACAGAATCACTGATTAGTAGCGCACCTGCTTCATCGTTGAGGAATTTGTCGAATGGCAATGCGGCGGAATCTCCATCCACGAGCGGCGCTGTATATTGAATAAACAACCATAAGCTCGGAGCATTGGAGAAGTTGTAACCGTGTCACATACGCAAGGAGATAGTACCATGAGGAAATTGTGAATCGAACTCGGAGGGGTGGACGGGAGGGGGTGGCAGAGAGCCTGGGTCGTATGTCGCGATGTTGAGGCAGAGGCGTAAGCATAACCGCGGGAAACGACAAGGAGATACTCACCTGGGGCGACTTCACTTGGGGCGAATCCATTCATGACAACTTGCCCATACCCGGCATAGGCATCGTTGTTCGCACCTCCAGTGACATTGTGCGGAACCATCGCCTCTGCCGCCAACGCATCCGCCTGAGGGTATCCGTACCAGCCGGAGTCGGGATTCGGGATTGTGCCGTACAAGTCGTTTTGGGGATTCGTAACGGTCGTGGGATGGTATGATGCACGAGAGGGTAGTCGAGTAGATGCGGGTAAGCAGTCGGACATTTTGTTCGGAGAGGCCGGAGAACGAGTAGAGGATGTGGGCGGGATCAGACAGTGCGGGTGGGTCACAGCTTATATTACCCCGAGGGGTGTGCGTTTGCCCAAGACTGTTTGGCACAGTATATGGTTGTCGTCCCATAGCCCAAGCACTGTCCCCAAACACAAGGACAAGATCTGGGGCTTCGCCAATAATTTGGGGCCGCGCTCTGCCAAACAACTTGCCAAAATAGTCAGGAGGTGGCCCATGTGAGGTTGTTCCGGGTGGCTCACAACGATACGCACTTGGACCGCAACCAAGACATCGGAACTCTAACCCTCCGCAACAACCCCCTCCCTGACCGGTAGAGCATGTCGTAGGCCCAATTAGGGTGGCGCATGGGCCGAGATGAGGCTTCGTATGCGATATGTCCCTAGTCCCCGATAGCTTGTGGGCTTTCTGGGCGGGTTTTCGGCGTCGAGGTAAGTGTTGTGTTGTCCTTCATCGATCCCACAAAGTAGTGGGTAGCTATCCTGCGGGTCATGCCGACCGGATAGGGATTTTGTGAGCTTGCGAATATGTCGAGTACCGAACCCGAAACGCGCGACGCATCTACTCGATATCGGGAATGATATCGGCGATTCTCTGTGGCGCAAGGCTTTCATCCGCAGTACAAGGGCGAGCAACGGTTCAACGCCTCACCTAGCCAGACCACATAAAAACGTCCAGGTGGTCCATGTAGACCGAAACTCGAATTTAAAGTAACCATTTTGGCCCATGGGTGTTTCAACACTGGGTGTATGCGTACCGGGTCATCGATCAACCGGCGTCGGCTTGTGAAATCCGCGCAACCGAGGCCTCGAGTTCTACTTCCGCCCATGGCGATCGAGTCTCGAGGCATTAGTTGTAAGCACGATTTGATTCGGGTTTTTCTGGGGGTACAAATTGAATCGTCGGGACCTGATCTGCATATAACACCCCAGCAGAGACATAATATATGCCCACATCACCCAACTTGATTCAAAACCCCGGGCGTCAGCTCACATTTTAAACCACGGGATAACATTCAAGACTCACCTAACCGTACCTATGGCATAGGGTACTTATGCAACCCGTTCACCGTAATGACTTTAATCTGTGTGAACTCTCTGTACATCGCGTTAGTTCCAATCATCTCAAGCAACAACGCAAAGAACTTACTTAATACCTTCGAGACCTACACATCCCCACAGTCAACAAACCTCTCAACACCTCTCACGCTACTCACCGTTAAACCTTCCCCACCCACTCTTTTTCCACCCACCATGCGGCAACGTCGGATAATCGTGAATCGTCGAACCATTAATATGCACCGCACCAGCCTGACCCAACCAAAAATCCACTCAAACTCAACCCTATTCCCTAGATATCTAAACCCACCTCGATCTGCTTAGCAATCCTAAACGCTCTCGCAATATCCTTTGAAAACACCGCAGCCGAAAGCCCATACTCGCGCGCATTCGCGATTCTCACCGCCTCGGCTTCGTCTGTGAATCGTACAACAGCCACGGCGGGCCCAAAAATCTCTTCGGATACGATTTGTGCGGACTCGGGGACGCGGTCGAGGAGTGTGGGTTGAATCACGTTTGTAGGCGAGGCCGGAGAGGTGTCGGGAGAGGAAGGAATGGAGCGGGTCGCGCCTTTGTCTAGAGCTTCGTTGATTAGACCTCGGACGCGGTCGGCGGACTGCGAGGTGAAGAGTCCACGATAGGGGGAAGAGGACGAGGCGGATGCAGAAAGGTTGTATGTTTTCATAGTGGATATGAACTTGTCGGCAATCGAGTCGTGGAGCAGTAGCGTGCTACAAATGCACGATTATTAGGTTATTTACGATCAATGCTTGTATAGGTACCACATACTTGGTCGACATACAGATTTGGCCTGGTAAGAAACTTGGTCAAACACAAAACAGTTTGGTGGGCGAAATACGACCTACCGGAATGCAAGAATGACCCGTGCACCGCATTATTCACCGCGTGCTCGATATCGGCATCTTCCAAAACGATAAACGGTGCCGCTCCTCCGAGTTCCATAACTACTGGCTTGAGATGACGCCCGCAAACCTCGGCTATCTTTGATCCGACCAACGTTGAGCCTAGGCCACCAGTGAGCTACAAGGGTATGTAGCAATAAAAATTGAGCTAACCGGTAAAATTGACTTTTCGGACGGCGGGATGCGCGATCATGGCTTCTGTAATCTAGAAACATCATCAGCCGTACGAGGGAGATAAATACGGGACAGTATACTAACTTTGGGAGCTTGCTTGGGATCGACATGCACAACATTTAGGACGCCGGCCGGAAGACCAGCTTCGGTAAAAATCTGAGCGACGGCCATATGGAGACGGGGCGAGTGTTCAGAGGTTTTCAGTACGGCTGTGTTTCCGGCCATCTACAAGTCAAATCCTCAATTTGAGCAAAATCTGACTCAAGATCCTACGTGATTGGAGACTTACAATTGGATTCGAGATGGCACGGCACGCAAGCGTCAAGGCTGCGTTCCAAGGCGCAATGCCTAATACCACACCTAGCAAAATGCAAATCCGAGGTGATATTACAATGATGGCGAACCGGTGAATTTAGTCATACCGAATGGTTCGCGGAATATGTATCCTTCCTGCCCTTGCGCAGGTTGGACAACTTCCGCCTTGATTTGAGTGATGGCTGCTGCGAGCTCGTCCAGTCTAAGAATAAGCCAGGGTCAAAAAGCCGACGAAGAGTGAATGTGAAGATACTGACGCTGCGGTCGTCAGCATGATGTCGATATTCGCCCATGACTCGGAATTCGTCGTCTCGCGCACTCCGAGCTTGACAATCTGTTCCTTGCGCTCTTCAATGATTTTTACTGCATTTTGAAATATCTTGCGTCGCTCGATGGGCGAGGTCGCGCTCCAAGCTGCAGAATGAGATTACAATCAGCTAAGTAAGATTAACTCATAGAATACGAACCTGGAAAGGCGGCTTGCGCGGATTCAATAGCCTCACGAACCAAAGTCTCATCTGCAGCAGAAACATCGAACAAATGCTCTCCTGTATGGGCATCCAGCCGAGAATAGGTTTGGGAGCTCGTGCGTGCCTCTCCTCCAATGATACAAGGTAGCAAGTCAGAAGACAACGGGTTAGACAAGACATCAACGGCTTGGCTCTTCATCATCGAAAAGGGAAAACTGGGATGCGAAATGAGTGCCAGGTCTGAAGGGGGTGGTCGCAAGCTCGGAGAACCCAGAGATTCTACAGCCTAGCCATAACGTACATACTCGAGATCCGCAGTCAGCAGACGAGTCTCCAGGCGCTGGGCGGCAGCTGGTTGCTTCGGGTTGCCCATTCCAAGGCCGTTCTGAGGTGGTCCAGCGGGAGTTACTAAGCCGCTGCGCGCCACGTGACGCCTGGGTGGCTTGTGGTTGTTTATGCACTGATGACATAACCTTGACACAAAGGGAGCTCTTTATTTCTTCCGCCATAACAACCTAGAAAATTCTCCGTCGAGCCAGTGCGTGACGAGGCTCGGCCTCTGCTGTGTGATGCGGCCAAGTCATACCTACCTATTACGTGTCTTACAGGCCACACGCTCGTAACTTCAGCCAAGGACACCGCTTAAGAACTCGACGTCTAATGTGGAAATCGATGGGCGGGAGTCACCTTTAAAGAGCCACCCGCGCCCTCCACCTTATCCAACCTACTTCTATCTCCCCGATCACCGAGAAGAACCCACCGCCCTGGCAAGATGCCCGCCATTCCCCAAACCCCTGGTCGAAGTCTCCCAATCCAAAACCCAGTCCAAGCACTCGACGCATCGGCTATCGACGCTCAAGAGGTCGCTGAATATGTCTGCAAAGCTATCGCGGCCGGCAGCCAATTACCCAATCCTACCGCCGAGATGCAAACGACGCGAGTAGAACGTCGAGCCTTAATCGTAAGATATTCTCTCTGCTGGTTCTGGACTGGAAGGCTCACATCTAGCGTTCTGGGCTAGGTGGCTCCGATATATATGAACGACCCGAACTGGCCGGGGTTGAACTCAACCGCCACGGATGTCATGCTAGTACACAAGATGCTCGGTATGAAACCCAATTCCGGCGAATGCACGTACAGAACTAACGGTTCTCTAGTTCGCTGCGGGTACGAAGAGAAGAACATCCGTGTCCTTTGCGATATCTGCAGCGGATTTCTTGGCCTGGCCGATCCAACACGTGAAAATATTGTGCGTAGTCAACAACCTACTATTTCGGGTTTGTTAACTTGCTCATCCGTTAACAGCTCAGCAGCCTCGACTGGCTGACGAGTAACACGCAAGCCAAAGATTATCGATTTTTCCACTGTCAGTGAATCCGGCGCTCAATCCCGCTGTTTCCACTTGTTTATGGTTCTTTACTCAGTCAGCGGACACGGCGAACGCATACTTCAAGAAAAGGATATCAGCCAAGCCAAGCAAGCTCGGCGAGTTCGCACGGGTTACGAGCTCACCCTCCCCGGCGACTATGAACGGTATTCGCCAATCCGCGAACCCAAGCGAATTACGGAACAAACTATACCCGCCAAGGAGCTTGCGTACTACAACGAAGGTAAGTGCATCCTACTATACTATAGTCTGACGAACTGACTCGATTCACAGCTATTGCAACGAGATATTGCGAGCCGCGGTATGGTGGGTCGAAGGATTGCTCGTCGAAAATCATGGATAGCGTATGTTTCAATCCGATTCGTTCAACGGTTCTGGGATCTTACCTTGCTCGTGTAACGTAGGAGCTCAACGAGCGCTTGTCAAAGTTACCTCCTAGGAGCATTCTAACCGTGAGTAGTATCATGATATTACATGGAAAGCTTTCTCATGACATCCTTACTCGACCCTCAGTGCATTATGGATGTAAGTATTATTGAAAAGGATGAGCGCAGGAAGAGGCACTAACGTAACTCCGAATTTCCATTAGTGTTGTGCAAGTGGCCGAATTACCAGTACGTCCCCTTCGAAATCCTCTCAGAAAATCATGGGCTGAATTTCATTACACCAACAGATAGCAACACGAAAATGCGTGGCGGTGGAGTCCGGGGTAGAATAAGCAAACCTATCCTAACGAATTCGCCCCAGCTTGTACAAACGCCTATCAAAGAAGATCCACCCGAGCTTCCGCCGACTCCAGGCCCCAGCACAATGGTTCAAGCCGCGACCCGAACATTTTCAGGCGTGGTGTCGACTGTAACTTCGCTGGTGAACCCTGCATTTATTACAATGACTGAGGAGATACCGGTTCGAGAACGGCAGATGGATGGTATACAAGCGACAACAGTAAGCGTTTTACCAAACGTATCGTCCGTATGTCAGCGTCTTATTTATATTTCCAGTTTGTCTGGACGGGATGTCATCAGCGCCAAGAGGCTTTCGACCACATGGAGTACAATTCAGGGCTCTTTACCCGAGTAAGTCTTCTATCCATGTACGATGCGCATAGCTGATAGGCATGTTCTCAAGGTATTCACTCAAACCTTGGAAACTCACTTTGACGCATTGAAGGCTAAGACTATGGATTACGATACGTTGTTCTGCAAAGTCAGGTCGGTACTTGTCACAATACTGATTTCAGGATGCTAAAGTCGCATATATTTAGCGGAGTAGTCGACGCGCAATCTTTTTCTACTGGTACTCTCCAGTTTGTGCAGGTACGTATTTATTCCCTTGTGAGCCTGCCGTGAGAGTCACTCATCATAATCCCAGTTGTGGACTTCACTCCAGGATGTCAACCAGGATCAAGTGGTCAGTAATCCTTACTTCTTGTGCTTCACTTGCTGAGATTTTGCCGCGTAGGATGCTCTATTGAAGTCGGCGGTTGTGATATGAATGTAGCCTTACGAGATTTTATCGCTTTGTACACGGACTGCGACAGGCCCTGGCCAGACTTTACCCCCACCTCTCAGCGTTCATCATCATTGCATATCTATCATCTGTTAATGCGTGGACAATAGTTTTCGTTGTCGTTATCATCGTATACCATTGTTGTCAAGGCAGGCCAATTGCTTCACTAATCGTAATTCTAGTCGACATATTATGGGGGCGGGAAGCGATATACAAAGATAATCCATTATCGATTGCACCACGCTCCTCATGGTGAGCCTCCGAATTTACGAAAAGAATATCAAAAATCACCACCACAAACAGGGAAGACGATGAGCGCCTACAGATACCTGCATGCGGTGTAGTTCATGATACACATGCCTACCATAAGGCATGAAAACCATGGTGCATGGATGGGCGGATTTATTTTATTCTCCAATAGAGCTTACGGCTTTGCACGCACACCAACTGCGGACAAAGCGTGTTGAACATGATGTCGGAAAGCGCCTTAGGGCATGATCGGGCCTTATCATGCACTTACGCATGATCAAATGGTGATCATGGTTTGATCACACCCCAATCATGTACTTGTATAAGGCATGATCATGCAACGTCATGTCTCCTCATGCGCCCCCTCGGCGCTTAGCCCTGGGGAGGCTCCCGGACATCGTGCCAAGGTGCCAACCCGCCACATTGACCAAGCCCGCTCATCTCCCATGCAAGAACGTCGCAATGGCCACTTGGATCATCAACCAGAGGCCACGGGCCTCGAAAAATGTCCCGTTTGTCTATGGTGCTACAAACAAAGTGGTTTTCGGCACTTGTGACACTTGGAATGCCACACGCAGCAAGGCACTCGCATTGGCGTCGAGTCAGTCAGGCTCGCCAGCTCACGATGCTCCGGCTTTTCCGCCGAACACTATCGGAGCTGGCTCAGCAACTGTGCATCACGGCGCGGTGCTTTGGCCACCACTCTCCTAAGCGACAACGATAGATTTGGCAAGCGTAGGGCGCGCTATCGATTCAGATCGACAAATACAAGGGGATAAATCATTAAATATGTCAAATACTTGATTTGGCACATAAATCCAGCATATATGCAAGTCCCGTGCTGAAACGAAGCGCCGGCGCTAAAGGTATGACATTTATATCGTCATAGCTCGCTCCACAACCTCTCACACTCTTGACTCAACCACCACCCGGCAGCCCAGCCCTCCTCTCGGCTCCTTCGTCACCCACATTTCTGTCGGACGCACCCTCCGTTCAACACCATGCCCTTCGCCTCGATTCCTCCACCCAACTTGCCATATTATTATGACCGGCTATGATCAATGATAGATGCGTTCACACTGTAAGTTACTCCATGTACGCACATTTGTACTATATCTACGGCATCTGATAGATGTACCCGCTGAACTTCTTGTTGCTCCTAGCAGTAACCTCCGCA
>WSLM01000080.1:652-33975 GCA_019677335.1 Ceratobasidium sp. UAMH 11750 | reverse complement strand
ATCAGCACTGCAAGACCAGTCAATCACTGAGACCTAAGTCACGCTAAGTCCCAACCTAAACTGTGGTAAAGCGCTCCAGTATACTTTAGCAGTTCTACTTGTGTGACTGCCATTGCTGCCAGTCCCCCTAAGAGATTAACTAACCGTGTGATTAGCCTTTAGTCTACTCAATATCTATATACTGAGTTCTTAATTGATCTTGGTAATCATATCTATAACTCTTAGCGTATAGGACGTGCTCGCCTCTGACAAGGCTCACAACTATATACTTAAGAGCTTCTGGCCCTGTCTTCTCCTATTCTGGGCAACTAGTTATAGGAATTATCATACACCTTCAAGGGATCAATTTACCTGTGTTAACTGGTAAATCCCTTAAGAGTATCCTTTCCCAGGTTTGCACATACACCTGGAACCTGATTCCTCATGCAAGCACCTCTGTCTCTAAGTTGGTACTCTCCTGGCACTTGTGCATAAACTCCAGAAATTACACAACCTATAACAATCCTTCAATCAGCCCTACAAAAGGAAACGCTACTAGAAGCACAAGGGAAACAGCTGGAGTCAATCCAAGAACTGGCAAAACTGGCACTCAAACATGCACAAACTGCAGCAGAAGGGAGCAAGGAGGCGCTTGCCAAGGCCAAAGAAGCTAACAAGCACACCCCCGAGTGGAATAGAATGATTAAGGAGGTCCATGACGGATGGCAAGTTAGGGATGACAGACTAACCAAATATGTAAAGGAATCTAACGAAGGACAACAGAAGAGGGACAACGACTTGAACAAAACCATTAAAGCGGTGAACACCACCCTGCTTGGCCACCAAGGCAAATTAAGAGATATCAAGGAATTGGTGCAAGCAGTTGAGGAGAGAGTAACAGAGAGAACCTTCAAGGCAGATTCAACGCGCAGGAGGAGCAGCATGGCAGCCCCAGGAGAAGACCCTGCACAGGGTAAAGACCAGAACCCCCCAACCCCCCCTTCTTGTCCCATGTCCCCCTTCAAGGATCACTTCCCTATTTGCAAATCAACTGCCACTCCCGAGAGGGAGACCACACCCAGAAGGGATTCCCAAAGGGGCGTTACCTTCATAAATCAAACAACCGATGCAGTCATACCAATTCTGAAAGAAGCATGAACTAAAAAGCTGGAACCTTTCTTGGGCCAGAAAGGGAAGGAAGCTGAGGCTTTCCTCATGAGGATGGAGATATACTTTGGGGATTACAATGAAGGAACCTTCAGCGACGGAAGGAAGATAATGGCCCTTCTAATGAATATGGCCCCCAGAGGTGTGGCTGATTGGGCCCAGCCATTACTCATGAAGGTATCTGAAAAGGACACCACGGGACCCCTAAAATCTTGGAAAGCCCTCAAAGCAGCCTTCTCACTCCATTTTGCAGATCTGGTAAAAAAGGAAAGGGCAATTTGAGAACTGAGCAAGTTGGTCCAAACCAAGAGCACACAGGCTTATGCCACCCAATTCCAGATACTGATCCAGGAAGTGGACTGGAATCAGGAGGCCCTCGTCAATAAGTTTAGAGAGGGTCTAAAACCTGAGGTGCAGAAGGAACTGTGCCAAATGCTACTTATCACTAATGTCAAAGACACAATGCTTGACGACTGGATCACCCTAGCCATTAAAACTGATGATATTATCTTCACTAACCAGAAACTAACGTCCAAGTTGTCTAGCTCAAACCCCTCAAACCAGGACCGTCGAAGCAGCTCCTTGCAGGCCGTACCCTTGCGACAAACAATGGGAAAAAGGAAGCCCCAAATCATGGTAAGGGTACCAGACAAGGAAAAACCAACGCCGCAGGTGAGAAAACCTGTGCATTAAGTGTGCAAAGCCAGGGCATGTCTTGAAGGACTGCAGGGTGGTGTGGACATTTGACCCCAAAGGAAAAGAGCAGAAGCCAACCAGTGGCAAAGTGGCGCAAGACCAGGAAGGGCACATCGAGGAGTGGCTTTCAGATCTGGAAGACTAGAAGCCCCCTCCGTACCCATGTTGGAGGGAGGCCACAAGACCCAATCACAACATGTATATTACCTGAAGAAAGCGAATGACCAATCCATAATATGCACAACAATTAAGGGAATCATGGATCCAGCCAAAACACTCGTGGACGCAGGATCTTCACGAAACTTCCTCAACGCACAATATGCAAAGGCCAATGGAATAGAAACAACCCCGCTAATGCACAAACACTCCATTATCACAATAGATGGAAAAGAGATCAAAGACAAGATCTCTGAAAAGGCAGACATCGACATTGAAGTAGAAGGAAAGACCCTTAGATGCTCATTTTATATCATCCCACTCTGGGACACAGAAGTTATCTTAGGTAAAGACCGGCTAGAGGAAGCCGACCCAGTAATAGGATGGAGAGACCTTTCCATCAAATATAAAGACGACATAACTGCAAAGGCGGTGGAGACCATACCTGAAATACCAGAAGAATTCTGGGAGTTCGAGGACCTATTCCAGGAAGAGAGCTTTAGCGAAATGCCGGAACATTGCGAATACGACTGTGCCATTGATTTTGTGGAAGATGCTGAACTGCCTAGACCAGCCAAAACATACCCAATGTCCCCAGCAGAGTCCAAAGCACTAAAAGAATACCTGGATAAGGAACTGAAGGATGGAAAGATATGACCCAGCAAATCCCCAATAGCCTTGCCATGCCTTTATGTCAATAAAGCTGATGGAGGACTGAGGCTAGTTGTGGACTACCAAAAGCTGAATGCAATAACAAAGCCTGACCAATTCCCAATGCCTATTCAAGCAGACCTACTTGAAAAACTAAAGGACACCAGAATCTTCACCAAGATGGACATAAGATGGGGTTTTAACAATATCAGAATCAAAGAGGGGGACAAGTGGAAAACATCTTTCAACACAAAAGAAGGGATGTTCAAATACCTAGTTATGCCCTTTGGGGTAAAGAACGGCCCAGCTACCTTCCAGAGATTTATGAATTATATCTTCCACAACCTCATTGACGTGACTATGGTTGTGCATATGGACGATATCTTGGTATATTTGGAAACACCAGAGGAGCACACCAAACATGTCAAGGAAGTCCTCCAGCGGCTTAGAAAGCACCACCTATTTCTGAAGCCCCACAAGTGCAGGTTTTATACCACAACCACAAGCTTCATCGGAATAGTGATCTCCCTGGATGGACTATCCATGGAAGAAGAAAAGACTAAAGCAATTGCCAATTGGAAGGCCCCCACTACAGTTAAGCAGCTACAGTCATTCCTAGGATTCGCCAACTTCTACAGGAGATTTGTGCAGAACTTCAGCACAATAGCCAAGCCACTAACCAAACTAACCAGAAAGGACAAGAAGTGGTCCTGGACTGAAAAAGAGGAAGCTGCTTTCAACAGAATAAAGGAGGCCATCTCAAAGGATCTGGTCCTCATTCACCTGGACCCAAAGAAACCATATTTCCTGGAAACTGACGCTTCAGGAGTAGCCATGGGAGCAGTACTAAACCAAGAAAGGGAGGATGGGAGGCTGCATCTGGTTGCATTCCTCTCAGAAAGCTTTTGCCAACCACAACAAAACTACAATACCCATGACAAGGAACTACTTGTCATGACCTGCGTGCATGACGACTAAGTGCCTGATAACTTAGCGCACAACACCACTAGACTAAGGGAAGTAATTAAGTAATTGTAGTATTTTATCCGAAGTCATTTGATCGACCTTACCGATCACATGACCTTGGTGCTTACGGTGGTTACTGCTGCTTATGTAACTCGCTCCTGCAATATCTCTCCCATGTAATGCAGGAGCGAGGAGCAAGTGACTAAGCAAAGTCACATGACCCTAGGATTAAGCGCAGCTCCTATAAGATTCGGAGCCGCACAACAAGTGAGAAGTATAAACACATGACTAATAAACGAGGACACACGTGATCGTCTAGATAATGCCTAATAGGCCGACAACGCTGCATGTGACCTTGTTATTGCTGTGGACTGCGGATTAGAATGACTCATACCCATAAGGATATATATAAGTAGGAGTAAGGCGAACTGAGGACCTCAGTTAGCCTTATCTTGTCCACCACACCGAGACCGACTAGTATATAGTAAACAAACCCAATAAATACGAGATAAATACATAGACACCACGAACAGTAAACAGAACAGCAAGCCACCATTAGCCACTAGATCAGAGAACTAGCGGGTCATAACAATTGGTACCTTCTGGATCAAGGAGGATCAATCCCACTCCTACAACTTGTTCCATTTCTGGACCGACAGTGGGTTGGGGGATTGGTCGTGGGCCCGTTGGGTCTACAAGTATGATACTTGGTTTGGTGTGTATTGTTTGGTCCTCATCATTCATTCCTGGGAGTGCACCTGGTATGGATTGCTGGGACTGTTGTGATGGGCCACGAGTGACATCCTGTTCTGTTAGTTGGCTGGTCTGACTACTGGGTTGAGAAGACACCAGTCATTCCTGGTAGCGAGTACCATAAAAGTGTCTGGACATGGTGGGTATATGCAAGTAGGTCTTGGGCACTTAGGCTCAGGGTCTGGTCATCCTGGCTTGGGAGACCCTGATTGGTCAGGTGAAGGGGCTTCTGTCAATGTTAGCTTGCTTCACAATGTCACGACCTTTCAGGGCAAGTGACACTGGCAATCAACGAGGGTGACAGAAGTGTCTTAGATGTCTAGTGGGATGCTCTAAGACTGAGATTGGGTGCAAATACAATATTGGTATTGAAGATATGGGGCCACGTGACCTTGTTGACCCATGGCTGACAAGTAAGAGGATCAAGTACGAGGGTGTGCCACAAGATGGAGAGCAATGACCAGTGTACGATGGGTCGCAAAGGTGAGTCGTTGAGTAACGAGATGAGTAAGAGCTGCAAAGGACTGAGTGATGAGGTGGAGGTCCTATGGACTGAGACAAGTTGTTCAGTGAGAACTCCCTGAAGAGGAGCCTTGGACAAAGCAATGGTGGCAGACAAGGTGAAGCAAGCTGGGGTTCCAGGCTTGCACACTGCTGTATATATACTGTACTGTACTACCGAGTCATACTACAGGCGGAGCTGCATACAGCTCTGAGTCAAGTACATGGGAGTCATACAAGCGCGCATAGCAGGAGTCAGGCGAGTGCCTAAGTAGCCACAAGACAGCAGAAGACTGAAACAAGTCGGGGGTGAGCCACAAGACTGTGGAGAACTCACAACACGTACATGACACACTTGTACCGTACTGGACAGACTTGTACAGTAGCACTATGTACAAACCTGCATAGTATATAGCAGGTATGTTGCAACGGTTGATACAGAAGTGCATAGCACTATGTTAGCACACACGGTTTTTGCTGATGTTGGCAAACTTGTCACCTTTTGAACCCCCTGGAACAGGTCAGTGTGGGTGCTGGGGTGACATTGCATATGGGTAGTTTTGCATGCTGGATTGAATGGAACAAAAATTGTCCAAAAGTACTGGCTGGAAAGGGATTTAGTGCTGAATTTGCAATATCACCCATTTAAGGCACTTTGCAGTTTGGACTCATAATCTCATTGTCATGAGCTCTGTAGGAGCCCCTGACTTTTCCTTCTTGCCACAGGTGCTTACCACCCATGGTTTCTGCTGACCTGGCCTTAGACACCATTGTTCTCAGTCTTGTGGCTTGCCGGACTTACATGTGCTACTGGATTGGGGCCACTGATACTGTGATTGGCACTGCTGATGCATATGCTGCTGCTCATGGCTGCACGCTGACACGCCTCCACCATTCACTCCTATATGACTTGCCCAAGTCTGTAGTACATCAGGGGATTTTTTTCAGGCCTAGGAGCCCAAGAGAAACAAAAATACAGGGGACACAACCTTGTATTCAAGAGTCTCCTGGAGCTCCAGGGAGACAGATGAGTCAAACAAACCCACACATAAAAAATGTGCTGACCTCCTCTAACCTCATTTCTCCATTCAAAATTTATCCCTTATAGCCTGTTGTATTTATTTTGTAAAATTACTGTATGTATACATTCACACACACAACTATGTGTGCTCAAACAAGCTGGGATGTCCTTGGTTGAGTGTTGAGGCAGATGCATCACATGGTCTTTGTGGCTGTGCCCAAAAGCGACAGCTCTAAAAGGATTGCATTTACTCCATAATGTACTAACACAATCTGACCGCAGAAAAAAGTTGTATTATACAAACCAGTAAAAATATACATTTTGGTACACAGAGTGTGCAATTTGGATGGCTGGATAAGTTAGCGCATTTCTATGTATGGGTTTGTTTGGCTCACCTGTCTCCCTGGAGCTCTGGGAGACTCTTGAATGCAAGGTTGTGTCCCCCATATTTTTGTTTCTCTTGGGCTCCTAGGCCTGAAAAAAATCCCCTGATGTATATATACAGTCATAGACAAGTCTGGCTCCCCAGCTTGTTCTACCTTGTCACTCCTCTCAAATGATTTAAGTTACCAAGTCCTCTCGTGGCTAACCCCAGCCACTCACTCTCCCACCTACCTGCTACTGGGATTCACCAAGTCCTGTGGCCTCTGCCTATTGTCCATATCTCATGGCTCTCCCTCGCCACATACTGAAGCACTCTCAAACCACGGAGGTATCCTTGCACCTCCTTGACCTCGTCTATCTCATGGCATGCCTTGCCACTTCAACCTATCTCATGGCTCAATCCACCACATTGTCCCTGAAGGCCCTCTAGGGAGTCCAACACTCCAGCACAGCTGCACTTCACCACTCGCCACCCATACTCGTGGCTAGTCTTCTCATTGCCCCTGACGAATAAGCACCCTTCGCCGCTTGCCCCCCTACCAACTCCTGCCACCCCTCACCCCTAGCTCAAGGGTTGCAACACTCATTGGAGCTCACTAAAGAGCAAGGTGGTTCTAAAGTCTCTTTGTGCTCTTTTTCTTCTTTAATGAGAGAAATGAGCACAGCAGGGCCTCCTGATGATGTTCATCAGGAGATTTTTTTGAGGCTCAGAAGCCCAGGGGAAACAAGAATACACCAAATACAACCTTGCATCCAGGAGGCTTCCTGGAGCCTGGGGGAAATGGGTGGGCAAACAAACCCACACACAAAAAATGCACTAACCCTCTCAAACCTCATTCCTCCATCCATTTCTTATCCCTCCTGGCTCATTGTGTTTATTTCATGATATTACCATATGTACATATCCACACACATGATTGTGTGTGCTCAAACAAGGCTTAAATGTTCCTTGGTTGAGTGTTGAGGCAGACACATCATGTGATCCTGTGGCAGTGCACCTAAGCGACAACTCAGAAAGATTTCCATTTACTCAACAATTTACTAATACAATCTGGCTTGAAAAAGAAATTGTATTATACAAAGTGACAAAAATACATACTTTGACATATATGTTGCATGATTTCAATGGTTGGGTAGGTTGGCGCATTTTTTGTATGTTGGTTTGTTTGGCCCACCCGTTTCCCCCAGGCTCCAGGAAGCCTCCTGGATGTGAGGTTGTATTTGGTGTATTCTTGTTTCCCCTGGGCTTCTGAGCCTCAAAAAAATCTCCTGATGTTCTGGGGGTGCATGGGTTATAACAGGACAGGGCTTGGGTGCAAGCTTGAGGGTACACTCACCAAGCATGTGTATCTGGAGGTTTTGGGCAATGAGCTCACAGCCAGCCTGGAGCATTTGGGGTTAGAACCTGAGGAGGTGATATTTCAGCATGATAATGCAAGCTCTCACAAGGCGAAAATTTGCATTGATTGGTTTGGGAATCATGGTATAGAGTTGATGGAATGGCCACCTTACTCACCTAATCTCAACCTGATTGAAAATCTATGGGCTGAGCTGAAGCAACGTCTAGGCACTTATGAGGACCCCCCCCTCAGGGATATTGGAGCTGTGGGAGAGAGTGCAGGCTGAATGGAATGGAATTGGGCCAGAATATTGTCAGAAGCTCATAGAAGGAATGCCTGGACAGATGGCAGAGGTATTGAAGCAGGACGGAGATTCAATTGACCATTGATGTGATGGTGTCATCAGTTTTCTGAAACTCACAACACATTTGGTCAAACCCACCTCCTTTTTTGTTTTGCTCATAACTCCGCCAGTTTCCCTTCAAACATGTTCATACTACATACGTTTTATAGCCTGTATGCTAAGCTATTGATCGATGTATTATATGTATCTACATGCAGGCTGGCTCCCAATCTATGGACTAAACACTCCGGAGTTAGCCTCAGTTCGACCGAAAGAGTTGCATACTGTAGCATAAAGTTGTTGTTCCGCAATTGCATTTCTTTTTTGAATATTTGTACGTGATGGAGCGACAACTGCACCCACACTGGGCCACACAATGTCAGGGGTGACTTGCTCTCCGGGCCCCCGGCCGTACAAATACCTCCCGGCAGCCCCGCTGAAGGTTATTTAGACTCTTGGTTTCAATGTACTTGGCTTGTCTACCTGCTGAGGTGCGCAATGAAATTACAACGGAATTACAATTTCCTATGGAAGGAGTGCCCCTTTGGCCTTGATTTTCGCCAAGTAGATGCGATCCTCGGCGAACATAAACAGTCCTCCCGGGACAAACACCAGATTCGCTGCACCCCGTCCCGCCGGGACTCCAGGTACGCCTGAAGGAATATCCAAACCGAGAAGAATTTTGCCGAGAAGAGCGCCATGTTTGTTCCATACCTGGCAATAAACCATGAGTGTTTTGAAGTGGAAGAATCGATATACTTGCATGTACCCCGTCAAAGCATCCGCCATATACGTTTCCATCGGTATCGACCTTGATTCCATCGGGCGCCGAGCCGTCTGCAAAAGCAAACAATCGCTTATTGGCCAAGAATGGGGGATAGAGGGTCGGATCCGAGCCTCGAGGTGGGAGAACTACATCGTACGCGTATCTATTCGGCAGCGTTAGCAACCAATCCCCTGCGGCCGACCCTTGCACACTTACATCGCGCCAGCTCCTGTGCCAGTCTTGGGAGCCGGGTCCGCTGGATCGTTGCTCAACAAACCAGTGTCGGATATGTAACAAGTCTTCATGTCAGGACTGAACTGAATGCCGTTGGGTTTCTGAAGTCCATCCGCGACAACCCGGACAGTCCCAGTCGGCGGATGAAATGCGTAGACTTGAGACGGAAGTCGAGGATACGGCTTGAAGTGTTGTAAGTAATACCCATACGCCGGATCTGTGATGACGTCAACAATTGGCGATAGACTGGAGCAACCAAAACTTGCCGGTAAAGAAAACCCACTGCTCCTCCACTGGTGTCGCAGCGTTCCCAGCCCGAGTCAATACAGCTACGTCGTTTAACGAGTTGAACGCTCGGCCGTAAAAGTTGTTCAAGAGAACTTGTGACTTGAGCGTCCCGTCGGCATTTTTACGTAACGGGTCCACAGAAACGAGGGCAGCTGGCGAAGCCCACTGGTATCCTTGCACGGCCATCAGGAGCTTGCCATTATAGGATGTTCCGCCGTTTGGGAGTACAAACGATGTCGAAGAGGGTCGAACGACTTCCCAGTGATAACTACCGTTGGTCGAGTTCAGGGAAATTTTGCTTAGGCTCGAATAGATTGGGTATTTGTTGGCCGTATCTGTGGAGTTTAGGATGTTCGAGGTGAAGTAAACTTCATTTGTGGCAGGTACGTAGATCCCAGCTGGATAATTTCAGTGCCATTAGATAGCTATCGAAGGTAGAATAATCGAGAACCCCACTTACCTTCGTGAAACTGACTACTATTTGCTCGAGCGATCACGGAAAGACTCGGATTTGCCCCAACTACCTCGTAAAAAGCCTTGGTCTCTGCGACGAAAGGTTTGCTAGCGGGAGGGAACGCGAATGGTCGGGCTCCCGTCGGGTTTCCGTCCAGGTCGACATAGAAGGTATCCCACATCGACTTGAAAATATCGCGATCAAATGAGCCGTTGATCACAGTGTGTGAGATTGCCGGCGCATCCTTCACGAGGGTTGAGAAGCAGGTCAAGGAATCGAATGAAACCAACGCACGGAGATGCTAGAAGTGACCTGAGACGCTCCGGATTGTATGCGAAGTAGAAACATGATTAGGGGTACTATAATCGCCATGGGGGACTGGAAGACCAGAGCGAAGAATATTGGTTAAATATTACGATACCGTCTTCCAGTCCCTAATGAGTCCCATGTTGCATAGGCCTTCTTCCAAGGGTCGGTTGGCGGGGTGCGTAACCGAGTGCCAAAACCGCGTGGTACCTTTTGCATCTGATTGGGCCGGCCTCTCTGCAGGCTGGATCACAACAAGATTTCAACGAGTCAACGCAAGGAGCACCATGGCCGTCGATCACGTGGGGAAGGTTTGATGTGACGTATTATCAAATTGCGGAAGCCGCGGGGACTCAAACGCCAAGACATGCGGCCTATTCACAGACCAGAGTTACTCGACGCCCATGCATATATAGCCTCGAAATTTGGCAACGTAGCCGGTTCCGTTGCGGTGAGATATTACCCGACTTGATTCACTCCATGGTTTGATTGCCGCGGGTCGTAGTCGCCGGCAAATTTCAGACAATATACATTTCAGCCCACTGTTACAGGCCAAATGAAAACACTATCCACAGGATACACGGTCGGAAATAAAACGCAAGATACTACACAATACAAACATAGGACATCACTCGGCGTGCACCCGGCCCTTCAACGCTTTAGGAATCTTTGCTGCTCCTTTGATCGGACGGTATCCCGACGGGTTCTTGCCACGGCTCAGGGGATCTGCCAGATTCTTCTTGCTCTCCACCTTGACCGTTTCAAACTCGAACCTTGACGAAGCAACTATACTTCTGGCTCGCGCCGACGACTCGGCAACCTCCGGTAGGGAATCATACTTCTGGCCCTTGAATGCGCCAAGGGCGATTTCACTGTCGGAATGCACAGTGACTTTCCCGACGTGATTGCGCGAAGCTAGCTCTCGAGCCAAGAGCTCCAGAGCCACAGCTTCTCCAAAGTTATTGTCCTGATTGTCGTCGATCTTGTATGAACGGTACGCATCTCCAACAAGAATTGCCGCGCGTCCAGGGGTCGCATCCACCCAACAGACCAGAGGCGCCTGATGAGAGTCTTTCAATCAGTAATCGGATAGAGGACATTAAACTCTCCACTTGCAGCTTTGCTGGTACCGCAATTCTTTACCTGCTCAGGACGTGGAGCCGGGGACAGCAACTTGGATTTCGATCGTGTGGCGACGGAAAACAGGTTGGGCGAAAAGGCCTGACACCGTGGTTGGAAGGCCGAGGCAACGCAGGAACGAATAAACGAAGCTCCGAGCATGTGGTAGACGACTTTAAGTGAGGTTCAAGAGTGGTGGGTGAGTTGAGGTCTTTGATTTAAGCTCCGAATTTCTATCTGTCACGACGATGCGCCCACTGTAGCCACCGACCGGCGTGAACCAAACAAACATCCCAATAAGGGCACCTTGCAACGTATCCAGTCTGTTACCCATCCTAACGCGCTTTCTGTCTCCTTTGCTCCATTGACTGACCAAATATTGTATTTTGCTATTTGATCTCTCGCCAACAACAATTCTGCGCACAACACGGTGATGTGGCTACCTTGTGGCTAAATGTGGCTATTATTTGGAGATCCTCTGGCTACTGTCGAGCTATCTTATGGTTACCGCGACCGACCCACCATCCGAGGGACATTCTGGTAGCATATACTCGGAGCATCTCAGCATCGTAGCCACCCGACACCATCCCTGACCCACAATCAACGAGCTGAAATAAATTAAAATACTTATTTACACCACCCCATAAATACAGCATGTACAACCAGATAAAACGAGTGGTGAAGCATACAATCAATAGCCAGGGTGCATAAGGTACTGTACACTTGAACAGGTAAACATGGAAAGCAGAGCCAAGCCGAAACATAAAAGTTTTGGACGCCCAAGATAATCAAACAACAACTCCCAAAATTACGCCTCCAGACTCACATGGCAGCCTGCACCTTGACCTCGTATCCCTTGACGCCAACACCCCACGCCGCGCCCTCTCCTTCATCGACAATCTCCAATTCGGCGGTGAATCGTCCTCGGCTGCGGCTACGCGCGACAAGCTCCTCGGGCGTGCGTGGTCCTTCACTCGGGCTCGGCTCTGGCGGACTCTGTCCGAGATGGTCGACATCAAGCCCAAGGCGATCGCGCGACGACGCGCGGCTGAATCGGTCGACTACAGGGATCCGACCAGGGCGGTTGAGCGTGGGACTCCTCCCTACCCGATCTACACTCGGGCTCCGTCTAATTCCTCTCCCGTCCCGGCTCGAGTTCCGACTTCCAAAGCGGCCTTCGGGGCTCAGTGGTGGTGCACCACCCGAGCTCGATGTAGTGGGAGACGAAAGGCTAGTCGAACTGTTGAACGAGCGCGCGGTCTGGACGTGAGGGCGCTTAGCTGGAGTAGCGTCGATTGGAATTGGTGGCGTGTTCGGCCCGGTCGGGGTGAGTGTAGCCGAGTACCGCGGGATCAGGCTGCGTGTCAGACTCGGAGCGCGACTCGATTTCTGGGTTGTAGTCACGCTAGTATCTTGAACTTGTGGGGTCGAGTTGGTCCTGGTCGGACGCTTGAGGCTCATGTCTCGAGGACCTGAACTCACACTCCGCCTCCTACCGCTCGCGTTTGGAGATGGACTGTAGCTACTGCCCACACTCTCCATACGTCTGCCCCGTACAGCACTCACACCCCGCTCCCTCGCTACATTCCCCTCTCGCACAACACTCGCATCCCTGCTTCGCACAACACCCGCATCTCGCTCTCTAACCACACTAGCACCCCTCCTTCCTCGACTACGCTCCCTCTTGATCTCCATCCCAAACACCTCGCCATCTACATTCTCGTTCCTCGTTCTGCTTCTACCAAGACGCGCTGCCCTCGCCGCCTCGCGCTCTGCTTCCTCATCCACGACGCCAATCGCCCAGGCACGCTCGTCCACCTCCATAATGGTCCAACGTTGCGTAACAGCGAGGCATAGGCATCCACGGAGCACGTCGAGCAGAGCGTTCGTGTTCGGGAGGGCGGTGATCTTGCAGGGAATCTTTAGTATACCCGAAATTAATATGAACAATGTCTCGCGACAATCACTCACCAAGGATTCATCCCAAATCCCCCGCGCAATCTTCATTTGTAACCTCGGTTCAAACGCATCCGCAAACGGCAATCGACCCGTAAACAACGCGTGCAGCACGCATCCCAACGCCCAAACATCCTGCGCCGGATGCGGCACATGCCCTGCCTCTGCTCGGCGCCGGCCCCTCTCCTGGCTCTTGCTTGCCATCCTGCCGCGGTTTTGCACCGTGCTACCGGCGCGAAGAAGTTCGGGTGCCGCATAAGGAAGACTACCGGGTGGGAACTTGTGCCTTAGGGTTTGAGCAGAGCCCGCGACCGAGACCGAATTGGCCCGATAAATCCCAGAGGTAGGGGGCGCAGGGCCCAAGCCAATCGTAAAAGCTTTGTGCTCGACGCTCCGACGGTCTGCAAGCGTTCCCCGTTCAACGCTCCGACGTTCAATGCTTCGCTCGACGCTGCTCTCCACCCGATTCTCGGAATTCATCAGAACAGCCAGTCCAAAATCGGCGATCCGCGCACCGCCATTTTCGTCGACCAGCACGTTTTCGAGCTTGATATCGCAGTGCACGACGCGGGCCGTTTCATGCAAGTACCTCAACCCACGAACGACTTGCCTAAAAAGCGTAGCCGCAGTCTCGGGCAAGAGCCCACCGCGCTGGGGAGGAGTCTGAGTGATGCTGCTCGACCGACCGCGAGCAGAGGCCGAGGCAAACGAAGAGGCAAACGAGGGCCGTCGTTTAGCAGGGGTATTATTCGCAGACGAAGGTTGCGGAGAGATAAGCTGGCCATCCCGTTTGAGCAAGTCGAGCAACGTCCCTGCAGGACAGTAGAGCGTAAACAAAAACCAGGCGCCAAGCGTTTGTTCGGCCGAAAAGAGAGGAAGGATATGCTCATGCGAGAGAGAAGACCAAAGCGCGGCTTCTTCCGCAATAGTCCGGGTGGCGTCGTCCTCTTGTTCGGGTAGAGGGAGAGAGGGAAGAGGGGCACGTCCGCGTCCAGCAATAGTAGCAGCTCGCCCGACTGTCGCTGCGCGTCCGCCGACTCTGCCACGTGGAGCGTCAGTGGGAGGCGTAACAGCAACGGCCTTGACAGGCACGATTTTTACCGCAATGACACCGCCCGTGACTTCGGACGTAGCAGTCCGAATGGTCGAAAACCCCCCATGACCAATCACAGGACCAAGAACATAGCCCCCTACAGTCGTTCCCGTGTCCGGCAGGGCCGAGAGCGAGACAGGTGACACACTCGTGGTGGTGGCTGAAGGCACGGGCATGGGAGGCGGTGAGTGGAACATGGCCATCGCGGGCGAAATAACGGGGGGCATGGGCGAAGGCGAACGGACGCTCGGCGCGGGGGACGAGAATGCGGAAAGAAAGAGTGCGGCGGGTGAGGCTGGGCCGTCCGACATTGCCGAAGTGCTCGGGGCCGGTGAATAAGAACGCATGTGGAGCGGAAGGTGAGCACCGGGCGCGGTACCCAGGCCAAGGTCGAGCTGGGCAGGTCGAGGGGTATCCATCTCGGGAATGGGGATCGGAGCGGGTGGGGAAGAGGCGCGGCGGTCGACCCGAGCTCGTCCCCGCTGAGGCTCCCACCAGTTGGCAGCAGGGGCAGACTCGACAGCGGCGTCGATGGACTTGGTATCAGGGCGAGAGATGGTGCTGATCATGGCGGGGCGGGACTTGCTTGCGTACGAGCCGCGCGGTTTGAGGGGGCGGGGTCGCGAGGGGGTCGGTGTCTGAGGGGAGTGAGCAGGTGATAGGCAGCAGGTGATGGCTCCTACCTGCATGTCTCCATCGTGTGTGCTGGGATGAAACATATACTGTGCGGGGTGGTGGCGTAGTGATTGTTCGTGGTGGTGGTTGGCTCGAACTCTTTGTCACGCGGCCAGCCCGACCTCAGCCCGAAATCCCGACGAGGAATTCCGGATCATGTGATTACATCAGACAAATTTCCAAGCCCCAAACAGAGCCCGCCACTTGATCAATTCATCTTTTTTCCTTTTCTGGACAGTATCCAGTAGCATAGCGCACGTTTCCCAAAGGATGATCCAGCCGAGATGAGGTTCTCCTCCAGCTGCGATGCCCCGCCAAGAGTCGCCCCACCTCTTGTCATGCCATACCTGCCGTTAGACTACGGCTACAGACCATTCACATGCGATGATCATACCTTCTAGCCAGCGCTCCCAGGCGAGGAGAAGTCTGAAGGCGCCCACAGCTTGCGAACAATAAACTGAATAACTATACTTGGCTAGCATTTCTTTGCGAGTTCGGACGAGCGGGAAAAACAAATGATAGATTCACATCCAGACAGCGTTTGCGTATACACATGAAAAACATTGATCAGACATCACGGCGCTTGAGGTTCCGACGATCCTCCATCATTCGAGGTGCGGCCGGCTTGGCACTCGTTGAGATGTCGCTTCCGATTCGACTTGCGATTGGACACGTGCGTACACCCGGGACGAGGGCATGGGAACACTAACGTCTCAAGTCAGCTTCGTCAAACAAGACTTGATTTCCTTTATAGGCTTACGTGCCAACCCGTGATGAGCGTACATATGCTCCTGTACATCATAATTAGATTGATCTCATCGCGGCAAACAGTATGACCTCTTACTTTGAGCTCAGTCGGACGCCGATTCGGTTTGAACTTGTCGCACCACAAACACTCGAGCTTGACAAGTGACGGCCCGGAACCACGACGCTTGCGCTTAACCACGAGCGAGTCGACATACTCGTTAATCTCGGCGACCTTTTTCAACTCGTCTTCGTTGAGCGACAAGGTCGCGGGCAGCGAGGGGGGAGCGGTGGGAACGGGCGACGGAGCGACGCTTTGCGACCCGGCGCCTGCAAACAGCGGCTCGTAAGGTCCGTTGGACCCGAAGCTCGAGTCGGAGCGAGAGTCGCTCAAAGCGGGCGATAAAGTTGGAATGGAACCTGGTGACGGCACATCTAGGGCATAAACACAATTTAGTTGTATTGAGCCGGTCGCGCAGACTCTCGACTCACCTGGTACATAACCGGAACTAAAGTTGAGGATGCCATCCTCGTGAGACGTCGCCGGCGAACAAGCATCGAACAGGCTAGAGAGGTCGAAGGAATCCGTCGGGCCTGCTGACGAAACTAGATCCATCCAAGCCGCGTCATCGTTGTCGAAGACCTGCTTCGGCTCTGGCGGGTTGATGTGGTCAATGACCGAGTACAGTCTCCCCGAATCGTCGACCAAGAACGGCAACAGTCCGATTAAGAACGCTGAGCCAGGTGTGATGGGATACGAAGGAACGGTGAGCGAGTCGGGGGTGATCTTTAGGTGCAAGTGGATACTCCCATCGGCGCCGCACCGGTAGGTGTTCCCAGCAACATTGAAGTAGCGGTCTGGGCGATAAATTAAGCTCAGAATCTGATGCACGGCGAGAATAGTTAAGATAGGCTACCTGGTCCACTGCGCGCGGTATTTGTAACATCCTAATGCTACAACATCAGTGGTGGACAGAAGGAGATGACACGACCAGACTTACCTCAGGAGGTTGCTTATCTAAGCACAAAAGCGGTGGCCAGGCAGGGAGCGTCGGGGCGGTCGGGGCGGTCAGGGCTCCGGTGAGTAGACTATCGACAGCAGCGAGCGCGTCGTTGAGATCGGAATGGCATCCGAGGCTTGAGTTTGGATTGTCATTGTGCACAGGTTGCACAGACGATACGGCTACTCGTTAGTCAGTGTAACTCGAGCACAATGACAATCCAAACTCACTTAAAGAGTTTGGATCTTGTCCAGGACAATTCTGGGTACCCAGGTCGAGTCCATCTACCCGCCAATCCCAAGAGCCTTGCAACAGGGGGGCGGTATCGAATACGCCAAGGGCCGATATGATTTCGGGATCAGAAGGTAGGTCATCTGGTGGGGGGAATAGGTCGGCATAATCGAGCATGATTTAAAAAATTCGCATTCAACAGTATGCGGCGAAAAGACGAGGTGGGGGGAGTGGTGAGAGAGATGTGGCTAGGAGATCGACCCATATATACGGTAGCGACGATGTGAAATGATTGTCGTCTTACTCAGCTGACATTCTAGGTCGTGCGCAGTCCGAGTCACACTTCTGTCCCACACAGCATTGGGAACGCGCCCCCTCTTGTGCCCCCTCGTTTGTTGCAACTTCGTGCCTCGTGGCCGGCACGACTAGCTCGTAAGATATGATTCACTCCTCGGCGAGCTTCAAGAATCTTGCAAGGCTCGAGCCCCTCTCGCATAGAATCTCGCGGGTGCTCTTCGAGCCCCCACAAGACCTCACAGGTGGGCGCACAAATACATTTTTGGGCCTTACTCGAGAGGTCTTGCGGGAGCTCGTGAACTACTCGCAAGATTCTCTACGGGAGGGGGGTTACCTCAAATGCCTTTTATCTCTGGCGTGCGTCGTCGAGCCTCTGCGGGAGAGTGCCATTTTCCTGATGATGGGGCAGAGCCTGGACGATGTGGCTCTCATTGGATATGATTCCGCCGAGCTCTCGATGTGGCCGCAAAGACGTATATATCAAGACTAGAGGGGCGAACCGCAAGGATACAGCGGACTAGATCGGTAAGCACACTCTGCTACTCGAGCTCGAAAATCTCCCTGTGCATGCTCCTTACCAGCCCTAGTCTTAACAGGGCTCAGGAGTACTCGCCATTACAAACGAGTGACGCGCCCCTTTGCCCCTTGGGTGGTCTTCTATCACGGCGGGCGCCCACACGCACGTACGCGCAGACGCTCATCCCTGGAGTTCTGATACATTTTATAGAGGGTCGAACTTGGTGAGCCCAACAGTCGTGATGTCGCTCAATGGTACCGCCCCACAGGTCCAGTCAATCGCTTTCCCAACAACAAAACTTGTATCCAAGTATACTAGTACTGAGCCGGTCTGCTCTTTACGAGTTCTGAACGAGCGAGAGGAACAAGTCGTAGATTTACATTCGGATAGACTTTGTGTACACGCGAAAACTACTAGAAATCAAGATTGCGACACTTGTGCTTCCGACAACGATGCACCATCCGAAACACGACCAGCTTGGCAGTAGAACATGTGTCTCTTGCAATTTGACTGGCGATTGGACACATGCGTGCACCCAGGACGCGGACACGGGAACACTACCAATGTCTCAAAGGTGAGTTGTATCCAACACGAATCGATTCCTTTATGTGCTTACTTGCCAAGCCATAGTGGGCGTACATGTGTTCCTGTACTTTATTATAATAACCGTCTTGATATAACCGTCGCCACTTACCTTGAGCTCCGAGGGGCGCCGACCCGTCTTATCGCACCATGGACACCCAAGCTTCACGAGCGATCGCCCAGGACGTCCGAGTGTGCGCCGAGCTGAGAGAGAGTCGACATATGCGTTAATCTCGGCGACTGTTTCTGGTCAGTTCACCTCGGAAAATATGATGATTCAAGCTCACACGTAGATTTTGCATCCTGTTCGACACCATGTACCCTCGACTCTAATACATCCATCGTCTCATTGTTATGAGGGCGGGAACCCTGTGGTGGGGCTGCACCCGATACGACGATTGTCGATGGGGCTCCGGAACCTGATACGGGACCGTCAGGAGGACTTTGTAGACTAAGGTTTTCAAGCATGTTTAAAAGTTGCATTACTGCAATCGACGAGGCGATGGGATGGACGGCGGTGAGAGATGTGGCTACGAGCTCGATCCATTTATACCCCAAAATCGACAATTCGAAATGAGTGGCGGCATGCGTCTTCGCTGATCTGCCAATCACCTCGAATCGTGCGAGCACGAGTCACGCCAGAGAAGTGGGCCTTTGGTCTCGAACCTCTTCGCTCGCCCTAACCTCGCTAGCAGATCGTAAGATACGATTCACCAGTGCATACGGCAGAGTATTCCGTATCGGTTCGTTAGTGGCGACGAAGATATACACTCCGGTCGGAAGTGCGGGTTAAATGAATTGCAAGAATATCTCATACTCAAGCGCTTCATACATTGCTTGTGCTACTCGTCCAGATTGCAAGCAGCTCCGGGCATTCAGCCCCCGTCTGGTGCAGACCACGAGATGGGGCATGATTTATCAAGCGTACGACTTTCATAGCATATAGGCGCGTTCAACCTGGTTTTTGTCAACACCGACCTCCTTAGATCACCAATACGCCGTGCGAACTGAACATTATCGCACCCCACTAGCGTCTGCGAGTATCAAGCAACGTTTGCCGTCTTCTGCTCAAGATAATCGCGCCAGCACGTCCCTTCACCCATCCTAATCGGACTAACATGCGAGAAAACAAGTTATTCATATTAAAATCGAGCGTGCGCACAAAATACAAATCAAATCGTCAAGAAATACACATCACGATACGCGGGGCTCCGACAGCGATCCATCATCCGACACACCACTAACTTTGCAATGGTTCATATGCCGCCTGAGATTCGTTGACCGGTTGGACACGTGAGAACATCCAGGTCGTGGGCATGGATACACTAGCAAGTAATCCCTTAAACGTTAGCCTGACCCCCCGACCTACCCGAATTGTCACTCACGAATCAAGCCGCGATGAGCATACATGTGTTGCTGCAGATTATGATTGAATAAATCTGTCTTGATATAACGATACACCACTTACTTTGAGCTCCGAGGGGCGCCGACTTGACTTATCGCACCATGGACACTTGAGCTTGACGAGCGACGGCCCAGAACCTCGATGTTGGCGTAGCATCGCGAGCGAGTCGACAAACGGATCGATCTCGGCCTTTAGCTTCAACCCATCACCGTCCGGCAAAAGTGCCGGGGGAAGGTTCGAGGCCGCGGGCACAGGAGCGCCATTCGCCGGGCGAGGCCCCAGGAACAACGGGGGTTCAGACAGCATCTCATCCCCCGAACTCGATTCGGCCCCGCTCGAATCGGTCAAAGCGGGGGACAGAGCAGGTGGGGAATCAGGCGGCGGCGGCGGCACCTCTAAGGTTGAGGTAAACGAGCAGATTAATAAAATTGAGCACAAAATCTGCCATAAACGCTCACCGGGCACGCAAACCGCCTGGTCGGAACGAGGATTTAGGATGCTAGTCTCGGGAGGCGTCACAGGCGCAGCGGAATCCAGCGAATCGGGCGGGTCGGGTGCATATGGCGAACTTGCCGGAATGGCCGAGTATGCCCAGGTCGCCTCGTGGTGGTTGAGACTCTGCTTTAGCTCCAGCAGGTCGACGAGCTCGATGGCCGGGTATGGTCCGCCCCAGTCGTCAACGAATGAGGGAGGCCTGGCTTGAAATGTCGAGCCAGATGGTGTGGGGATTAGGGAAATAGCGGCGAGCGAATCAGGAGCAAGCTCCAGGTGGGGGAATACTGCCTCATCGGCGCCGAACAGGGAGGTGTTCCCGACAACGCTGAAGGGCCGGTCTGCGAATGGATTGGGCAAGCTCAGCCTCCAATGAGTTGTAGATATAATTAAATTACATCACCTAGACTATCGGCAGCGTTCACAATAACCTAACGACACAGCGTGAGCGATGGCCGGAAGGAAACGGCACGATCGGGCTGACCTCGGGATATTGCTTATCTAACCATAAGAGCTGATTGTTGATTGGCGGTGGCCAAGTAAAGAGTGTCGAGGCGGAGGGAGCGCCGTGGGGCACACTAAGAGTCCAAGCGAATGAATCGTCGAGATCACGGTGGCATCCTAGACTTGAGTTTGGATTGTCATTGTGCATCGGTGAGGCAAGAGACATGGCTATTTATAGTCAGTGTAACCGATGCACAATGACAATCCAAACTCACATGAAGAGTTTGGATCCTGTGCAAGATCACTCCATAAGTCTGGAGCAAATATGTCTACAATTCTCAGTACGGCCAGCGCGGAGCCTTTGAGGCGGAGGAGCATACCCAGTGTAGATGCAAGTTCATCAAAGCTCAATGTGGCTCCCGAGCCAGTCGGGTCATCTGGTGGGCGTCGTAGGATGTCATGATCAATCATCGCTTGCGAGTTTACTGTTATACGTCCGTAAAAGGGCTGTGCTAGGAAGGTGGTGGGAGAGATGTGCGTACAGCGGGCTGGTCTCGTGTATATATGCGCCAACTTTGAATTTGAAATGAATGGCGGACCCTGCCGCCCGTTGCTCAACGCATGCGGCATGATTCATCGTTCCTCGCTCCATACAGAACCAATCGAGCCAGTTCATCTTTGCCCGTAGCAGTGGCAAGAAACTCCTGTACGTGGCTTTGCGTTCCACGCCAATTTATACACTCCTATCGGATGTGTTCCGACTCGGCGGGAAAGTGCCCGTACCAACGATACCGACTTGACCGGCGAAGATGCCAAACACTTGAGAACGCCCACTCGGGATATGAAAATTACTAAGTGGAATTACTGCAGGTGCCTGTCTGAGCCAACAACACCGAGTGGCGTTGCGCTTGCTTTAGTGCAAGTCGTCGCTCGTCATACATGGCTTCCTGTTAAGCAACCCAATTAGTAGCGAGGTCCTTTATACTCTCGGTGTACCTCATAGTGTTATTTAGGTTGGGCAATGGTGTGTTGATAATGTTAGCCGGCCACTTTAAAATAAGTTAGATTGGTTGTCGTAATTTAGCACCTCCTTCAATACTTGTGAGAGCGTAATTTTCCCGATTCAAATTCACGCTAGATACGCTGTCGCAGCCGGACGATAGAGGCGTAAATATATTGGCGATAAGTCTGGTCTTCTTGTCACTCGTAAGCGCATACAGGCATGTTATCCTCATTTTTCGTTGGGTACAGGTCTTGATCCTTTCGGGACACAACAAGGACATAAATTTCGATTCAGACAGGAATAAACTGCTACGGAGATACAACCTGACAGTCAAAACGTTGTTTAGGCTACAGTGCTCGAAGTTTCAATGACTATTTCTTGTCCCACACGGCACGATTTGACATGTCGGTTGACGTTCGTGGCCCTATTGGAGTCGTACGGACAATGCGAACACTTGAAAGCTACCAAATTTTCCGTTGTCAGCCCTTTTGAACTCGGATACGGAGGTTCAGCTGCTCACGTTTAATGCTTGAGTGGCCATACAGGTGTTCCTACGTATTACAATCAGATCCCGTCATGCCTCAACACGGCAATGCACCTACTGACCTTGAGTTCGGAAGGGCGCCGCTCCACCTTCTGGCATAGACAACAGACGTGCTGTTCCCCCCGCTTCACAGAGGCGTCAACGGATACGTCGATTTCATGCTTCTTCCGAGTTTCCGCTTCAGATAGTTTGGCCATGACCCTCGTGGGAGGACCCGGAACCGCAAGTTGAGGAGGTGGGCGACCGAGACTGGGGTCAACGAGCAACGGTGCATGCTCGGGAGATAGATCGAGCCCGAGGCTCGAGTCGTATCCACTAGAATTGCTCGATGCTGGCGACAAGGCAGGCGGAGAATCTGGCGAGAGCGTCTCTGTAATATAAATATAAGTCACAAACCGAGCTCAGTGTACGAGTCCTCAACTCACCAGGCGTGTAAACCGTCTGGTCCAAACCGCAGCCGGGGGCTCCACTCGAGGATGGCGTAGCTGGTAGCGGGGGGCTCAACGGGCCTTGCGGGTGCGACCAGTATGCAATGGCGGCCATTGAAATGCCCAGACTCGCCCAGGCTGCGGCTTCGTTGTCGAAAACTTCCACTATCTCGACACTATCACCGAATTTGAATAGTCCGCCCGAGACGTCGACGTGGAATGTGAGGTCGCCGACTGAGAATACGGACCCTGGTACCACAGAGGCCGGCGAGACGATGGTGGATGGTGTCACAATGAATGCCTCGTGTAGTTGCACAAATCCCATCGCATCGCGTCGATATATCTTTCCAGCGAACTTGAAATAACGATCTAAGAATTTGTTAGGGCTGCTGGCAGTAACAGCTAGGACAATTGAATAATACCCAATGCGGTGATTGTCGAGTATTGGGCAAGCTGGTGCTGCAAAATTCTGTTATCAGCTCCGACATATTAATGCGCGAGAAGGTCTGACTCACCTCAGGAAACAGCTGAGCTAAGGGAATAATTTGATTCTTGAGCTCGGCAGGCTGGGCTGGGAGCGCCGGGATGAAGGGAGTGCTGTGGGACACATCACGATTATCAACGAGCTGGTCGTAGGGAGCGAGAGGGCGTCCTAGGCTTGAGTTTGGGTTGTCATTGTGCACAGGTGACACAGGCGACGTGGCTATATAGTTAGTCAGTGTAACCCAAGCACGATGACAACCCAAACTCACATCGAGCAATCCAAACTCACATGAGAAAGTCAGAGCTTGCCCAGAATCATCCCATAAACACCAATTCGGTGCATCTATAACCCAGATCATATGAGATCCAAAGTCTCGAGGCATGGGGTGAGGAATGTACCTAACATGGATCCATCAAAGGCCGGTGTGGCTCCTGAGCCACCAGAGTCCTCTGGTGGGCGTCGTTGAGTGGCATAATAAATCATCTCTTAAAGTATTTTCATTCGAGTCTACTCGGAAAGGGAGCTACGCTAGGGGCAAGAAACGATGATGTAGTGGGCGAAACGAAGAGGGCAAGATGGGGTGGCTAGCGAGACCCCCATATATAGTCGATCTATTTGAAATGATCGACGGACCCTTTTTCGCAATCTGCCGCCAGTCACCTTCCATCGCAGGGCGCGAGTCACATCATGCGCAAAGTATGGTAAACCTTCGCCCATCTTCTCGAACGTTCCTGCATGTTCGCCCCATTGTCTTCCATTGGCGCATCGAGCCCAATCTCGGGAACGCATGTGGATTTGGTAGGTTTGTTGTGTCTAGACGACCCAGAGATCTAGACTCGTCTCAAACTATTGGACTGCCAATAAACCCTGCACTTCACTAGCAAAACTCTTGTGAAGGCCAGGTCCGGAAAGTGCATTCACTTGCAAACACCCATTGTTGTGGATCGCGTCACCATAGGTTCGAGCATTCAGATATACATATTCAGACAATATTGGTGTGATTATATCTTGAAATGTCGTTTCACACCCAAACTTGCGTCAAGGAATGATTTGCACCATGGTCTGGGGCAGCTATACTCTAGGAACCAGGATCCTTGACGCATATAGAAACACTCAACTCACGTTTTATTTGAGCATGGTCATAAAGATGTTCCTACACGTAGAGCAATCAATCGTTGAATTCTCTTGCACGAGTTGTATTGAATTGCCTGCAAAACCTGTGATCGCCGACAGACCGTTTCACTCTCAACCTTTGCCCACTGCAGCCCAAGACCCGATCGGGCAGAGGGATTTGTGCCGCCTCCCGTCCTTGAGCAGCTCTATCCAGTCGTCAATTTCCTGTTTAGTGAGAGTTTTGAAAGAGCCCGCACCGAAACGCGCAACGGGGTCGACAATAGGCGGATGCGGTAACAGGTTGGTCAGAGCGCAACTCGATAGGAGCAGGGAGGAACCTACTAGGTTCCGGTACGCGATAGCCTCGTTCTCAGGCCAAGCAAGCCGGTAGGTTTTTTACTATTCTCTGCAGCCAGGGTGGACTGTTGCAGCGGCCAGCCTACACGCATACAGTTCAGAGGGGTAGTCAACCCATGCTAGTTCCAGCAATGACGGACCAACGGGCTTATCAAGCTCGCGCGACAACGTGTTGTAATTGAGCATGCGCAGGAAGAAACTAGATCCAGTAGCCTCGAATAACGTAGCACCAAGGGAGAGAATTCGATTGTCTAGTATCGCATCTGCGCTTATTAGCTAATGTTTTGAGAACGCACATGTTAACAAACTGCACCTTTGGTGTGGCACTTCATGTCCGAAAACGGGGGAAATCCTTGAGCAGGCTCGCCAGGATGACCGGGGATAAAATTTCTGGGAAGGTCGACTAGATCGGTGGCTCCAGGGTTGTTGGCGTTGACCAACAGGAAATTATACTGTTTCTCAACTGAACGTGAAAAGTCGCTGACTTGTTGTGATTCGGGTGACTTGTGAGTTCGGGTTGAAAGACCAGGGGATGTCGACATATGTCGATAGACTATGACCCTTAGGTTATGAACCACCACCCGGTTCTCCGGCCCTGTGTGATTGGTAGGTTGTAACTTCTGTCGAGCATCTGCCGCTCAAGACAAGCTCAAGACTGCAGTGCCTCGGTGAAAGAAGCAAATAGCGCGTATATGCGTGCCAAAATGTTGTTACAAGTAGCGCCTATCGCCTGATCCAGAAATACTAGGATCGTTACAAAATTACAGCCAAAGGCTTACTCGATCGTAAGTTGGTTTTGCGTCACAGCCGCGTGCGAGGTTCCCTTCCATTCTTACAGGCTTCTAGACTCTGTGCGTTAAAATAGCTTATAAGGACCCCCTTAAAACCGAAACGTGTGCTCCTTGATTCGCTGGGACAATTCTTATTCGGATGAACTGAGTCAACGGTGTTCGGGCAAAGTTGCACTATCGGCATGGGGCATAAAATCTGCCATCGGCCGTTTAGATGCGTATAGCATCCACTCGAGTCGACCAAACGGCAACAGATTGTATTACCGACAGCGTTCGAATACATAGCAATCAAACTCTCAGTATAAACTGAGAAATGGTCCAAAAATTGGTGGTACGACCTCTACGCATGATTGATCTGTCACCATGTCGCGCGAGCCGCCAACATGTGACTCGCCGGCTACACCATGTCCGGGCCAGCCATGCGTGGAGGGATAGGCATGCCTCCGCCGGGACGGAATCTATGCTTATGCTATTCAAGAACGTCAGCCGAAAGCTCGAAGTCAGCTAATAGCGGGGGTTGAAACTAACCTTGCTCATAATGTCTTTTGTCGCAGACCGTTGGCTTTATATACTTTGAGCTGATTGGCACCATTCTCGAACTCGTCATTCACTTGCCAATCGTTATATCTCACGCTGAATGTGTTGTGTTATGTCCGCCACGTGTTGGCTCATAGCCACATCATTCTGTAATGTATTTGCCTAGTGTGCCCAAATCGGTTCTCTCGAAACAGCTCATTCTCCGGTGATGTGATCGGACGCACGTAATAATGAGACATTATTCTTCATATTTCACAAGATGAATTTAAACTCGTAGCTAGAGATCTGTACAAAGAATCGCAAACACAAAGGACTTCCCAGATGCGCTAGACTAGCGATCCAATCGAATATCATTCTCGGTACGACAAAACTCGACGTGTCGACGTCGGTTGGAAGCGGTATTGAACATAGCCGCACAGCCGGGGCGAGAGCACTTGTATGCTAAAATTCCTCCAAAGTTAATGATGAACTCAACCAATTCAAGAAACTCACGCTTTATATGAAGGTGAACGTATAAATGTTCCTATGCGCCCTGGGGATGAATCGCACGAGCAGACCCGTTATAACACCCACTAACCTTTAGAACCTGTGGTCTTCGGCATACCGTCTTACAACCGTCCCAAGGGCATTTGAGTTCAGGTCGAGACTGCAGTCTATCCCTGCATTTCCGCAGATCCTTTAGCGAATCAACCCATTGATCGACGTGTGTTCGGTTCCAGAGCGAGATCATTGAGATGCTTGGAGTAGGCGAGGTTTCCGTTGTCTGAGGGATAGGGATATGGTTTGGAGGACGAGGTGACGACGAGGTGGAGGGTGGGAGTGATGATGATTGCGACAATGTCAATCCTGGAGTTGGTGAGGGGCTAGAATCTATGGGGTCTTCGGAATCGGGATCGGATTCGCCGGACCAGTTCTCCGTACTCGCATCGAGGGGACCCAATTCAGGCGGTGGGGGCGCTATGATGCAAAGTATTAGTTTATTCGATTGAGGCTTCGAATAAGATACTAGACTTACCGAGTGCTTTCATCAACGCCTCCCAATCAACCTCGTCGGGACTAAAGTTTTCGTCCTGGCTAGCGGGTACACTCTGGAGAGTAATACTTTCCATCGCCTCATGTACATCTGCATACACGAGTTTGAGCTCCCACGGGTTGCTGCAAGAGTCTTTCAGCGAGTAGAGTCGGCCACGTTCGTCGAAACAATAGGAAAAAGGTCCCAGTTGGAACCTTGAACATAGCGGGACGGGGTTAGGGTGAGCGTCGGCAGGATAATAGTGAAACTGCCTGTCGACCAGATAGATTGTTCCGTCCAAGTCGCGGCAAATGACGTTGTCCAAGACAGTGAAATAGAGAACTAGTTGGGGATGAGATTTGGAGTTACGGTTAAGGATGGAGGATCTTACCTTGAGGCCAGCTCGTTGATACAGGAGAAGTTGGAACCTAGGGCAGCCCAGAGGTTTGAGCGCGGGTTGCACCTCCCTGACAGTGGACACTTTGCAGACTTACCCCAAAGAAAAATGTGTCCAGTGCGGTAAAACTGTCCGGCAGATAGATAGTCCCCGGAGACTCGGCAAGACTCTCATCTCCCCGAGTGTCCGGCGACTGGGATGGTACAAGAAGAGGTAAGCTTGGCAAATATGCCAGCTCAGACCGGTAAGTTGAAAAGCCATTCAGCTCTTGGCTACTCGCGAACGGTCTTAGTTGTGGATCACTTCCATAACTACAACCGTTTGCGACTAGGCAAGGGGTCAACGACTTTTCAACGCATGATCCGATACGTTGACAGGAAGGGCTGCTGATTTTGTCTGCATCAAACCCAAGCGTGTCAGCATGTTTTTGACGAAATATGTGGATTGAGGACACACCGAACGAGTCACCGGGTAAAGTTGTCGATGCGGCTCTAGGGCCGCGCTAGAGTGTACCCAGTAGCGTTCGAGCTACCGGGATTCACCCGAGAGGCAAGACAGAGTATGCCGTGTTCGAGCGACAAGATGTGACCAACAGATGGATCGAGGTTCTTATATTATTGCAGGGAATTAGATCCCGCCAATCTAATTGCCAATACGATCACGTTGTTGGTCGCGAGTGGCTGTGTCTGTCGTGGCTAATAGCACCATTATTCTTTCTATCCCTCCGCTAATTCCCCTTTCCAATCCCCTCCGTCTAGACCGTTATATCTTGCTTGGCCAACCGCTCCCCCGCCTAACACACGTGCAGGGGAAGCACATTCGGCGTACGAGCCCTCGCCGCAATAGATCCCCTATCGAAAGCAAAAATATTAGCATGAAAGACCAGGTGGAGAGACCGGCTGTGTCCAAAAGTCGGTCAAATGGCCAAATCAAAACCTACGAATGTATGCGCTGCAAACCCAAGTGGCTAAGATTCTTGGCGTGTCGGGATGAGTCGCTTGGCACGCTCTGGACCTGAATCGAGTGGACGAACAAGGGTGAATTAAAAGGTACAACCATCCTCATAAGTAAAACAACCAGAAATCCAGAGCTACACCTCGTGTCTATCTACCTCTGACAGTAAAAATACAATAGTCCGAACACGTGCAAAAATCAGAGCACAAAACCAAAGAGCCGATGGAGCTCAATCCCCCGAAGCAGGTATATCAGTCCTTGTTGTGGTGCGGCTAGATGTCTACAAAGGACTAGAATCAGACCACGTCTGCACATCACCAAGCCCAAGACCCACCGGGAACGATTCTACAGTCAACGGATCTCCTGATGTTATAGTCGAGGTAGGCTGCAATCCAGTTAGCTCAGAGTTCGCGAAACGAGAATATATACGTACTCCAGCTATGCTAGTCGAGGGAGGTGGAGAAGTATATGGTGTTGACGTGGGAAACGGACTTGATGCCGCTGCGCTTGACGTGCCGGCCTTGGACGTAACTAGTGCAGACGACGTTGCAGAATACCGCGAAGTTGTAGCCTGGCACAAAGAGTCAGACCTCAGCGAATCCTGAATAACGTACGCTTACCGATGCCTCCTCGATGTTAGCGTTCCTATTCGCCTCCTTATGCCTCAATGTTGAAACCGTAACTCCCACTAACCGCCAGGAATGAGATCAACTTTGACCGACTCGAGACCCACAAACACTCACCGACGACAGCCGCCACAAGGACCAACAGGAGCGTCGCCCACAGCAAAATCCACCTCCAGGCCCATCTCCTCTTGGTCCCCTGGTCGTTCCACCCAGCCCGATCTCCCCTCCCAAGCGCAGCAGCGACCGCCGCATGGTCGTTTGACGGCGCGCTGACCGATGACGAATGTAATCGAGCGACCGTTGGTCTGGTTGGAGAACTCGGGTATGAAGCATCACCCGGGAGGTGCTGATTGTTTCCAGGAGGTGAAGAGGGCCCTGCATGGGCGCTATCGTGAAACTGGGCGGTTGGCGAGGCAATGCCGCCGTAAGAGTACGAGGTTGGGCTCCTTGGTCCTGAGAGGTTGGACGGCCGTGGCGACTCTTGGAAAGTTGTACGCCGAGGGCTGTTGGCTAGAGGGATAGGTTGCGAAGTGGGACTGTGTTGCGTTAACAGTTACTGAATGAATGGAATTACGTTAGACTTACCTCCCAGGAGTTGCCATCGAGCACGGTGTGGGAGAGCAGAGGCGAGCGAGGCCAGGCCAAAACCTCGCCCGCCGCACGGTTTTTGTATGGATCCAGTGCCGATCAATACATCAGACTGAGCGCCGTCCTTTCAAGGCAGCACGAGGTGTGCCTAATGGTGGAGCCAGGTGAATACAAAAGGCAAAGATCCGGGGCCGTGGCGGTCAAAAGCCGACGCCGAGGCCTCATTGCCGCCTCGAGGAATTCGTTCAGCGGTGCAAACAGTGCACAGCCACTACCACCGGGGACCTTCCTTGCTCCCAATGCAGTGTTCCATTAACTTTTGCACAGCAATGATAATCATTGACGCAGCTTGACCACAGCCATATGCCCGTATCTACTCCCCACCGATCACCCGAGCCACTCGCTATTTATAGCTCCAAGTCGTGAGCCCGAGGGTGCCTGTTCTTAAAATGTTAAAAACGAGTATTAACGAAGCAATGACTTCGTACCATGTGCATCCGCCGGCCGCGTCACCGTATTTACCAGACGGCAATTCGGAGCTTCGATCCAGAACTCTCGAGTCGACTGGTATGAACACAGGACCGACAGGCAAGGACCGTTGGAATAGACGATGCCGCCGCCGTCTTCTAATTCGAACCACTCAGAGCTGAACTGCGGCTCGGGGAGGTCATTGGAAGGCCGAACTTGCACCACCCTACACTGCCTAGACGAAAGGTGGGGCCAAGCGCCACACGCGTTGACGCGGCCTGGCAAGACCGGTGCGCGATGCACAAAAGAATGATCGCAGCCGCAGTGGAGAGCGCTTGAACAGCGAACAAGGGTCGTTCATATTTCGAGAACCAACAGGCAGACGGTCATTGGGAAAGATGGCTGGTGTGGAAGTTGAAACAGAACACTGGCTCAATTTGAAATGGACGGAAACCCCACGTGACCAATCGCATTCGAGAGAACTCCGAGGCTCGTAATTTACATACCGGGGACTGGGCTCCCAATCATTCTTATAAGGAACTAAAGCTTTAGGCGAGCCAGGCGCTATAAATTCACACTCACAGAATGCGCACGGTCGGTCGAATCGGTATATCCGCCGGGGCAACCGTGCGCCACACAAGGCAGCATAGCGGGTGCATTACCTTTGGACAGTGCGCGGGTGTATGCGCATGAAATCCAAAGTGTAGAAATAAAATAGATCAAGCATAATATAGCGCTAATCTCAATAGTCCTACGAGATGAAATAGGGTGATTTAATTCAGATATGGTATATCCTCCAGACCAAGGCAACCTGGGTCTCAACGCTGGTCCTCAAAGTTTGAAACCCAATGGTATGCAAAAATGGAACTGGGTTGACACGTAAATAAGAGCTAGCATACATGCAAGGCCGAAACTTAGTAGTAACCACTGAATATCCACGCGATCAAACGGCGCTTGTCGTAAGAGGGTCAGTCTATGGAGCATCTAAATCAGACAGCGACCACAAACGATTCAAAGCTCAAATATACCTAGAATCAATTTATTCCAAGTAGTTTGGGGGATCAGTCGGAACCGAGTGCTGCGAGCATGCGGTTAGCTCGAGTTCTACAGTACGTGAATAACAGGTACCTCCGCCACAGTGCTCGAAGGAGTCACAGACTCATAATACATTGTCGATGTGGGCAATGGATCAGTTGTCTCGCTGGATGCCGTGTCTGAGGTGATTGCCACAAGAGCGGTAACTCTAACTGAGGCAAAAGCTTGGTGTGCAATAGTGGACGAAGTCATAGCCTGCGATATAAAATCCATCTTTTAGACTACCCCTCTTCACCAGCAATGTAAACTTACCGATCTATGCCGAGCATCGGAATCAGCGTGCTTTCGTACCTGCTTCAAAAAGTAACTCATAACCCCAACTAATGACCTACAGGTAAGTTTCCACCTCGCTCTGATCGAGCTACAACAACTCACGAGCCACGCCTCCCACAACAATCGACACCCATACCAAAATCCGTTTCCACGTCCACTTTTTCTTCGGTGTCTCGACCTCGCCATACATTGCGGCTGCATACTCCAAGTCCCTCTGATGCGCGGCATCAACTGTCGCAGGGTTACGTGCAGGTGCCCTAGATGACGCGCGTAACAAAGCTGCTGCTAGTGTTCTCAAGCCTGATGCACCTGGGCGCGAGGTATTATCCGGGGGCTGGGCCTGGTTGTTCTCAGGAGAAGAATGGGGCGTATCAGCGCTTCCGCGACGCTGAGTGGTTGATGGATCAACATTTGAGTACGACGGTGGATCGCCTGATCCTGCCGGGTTGTGCGAATTCGGAGTCTCGGGGTGAGGTGCTTGCTCAAGGTTGTCGACCGGAGGGGTGCTTTGCAACATGGGACTGTATCGTGTTAGCGGTAACTCGAGATGACTGGGGAGAACCAAGTAACACTTGCCTATCAAGATCCAATAGTATGCGCTAGGTTCGTGTCGGGGTGAAAGTTGGAAGTGGCAAGGGGATGCTGGGCTACAATCACGCCGAGAGACCAATTTTCTAGCGGGTCCGGCGCATTGTGACTACCAAAATAAACGAGCGCTGAGATGTCCAAAAGGTAACACCAGGTGTGCTGAGGGCTGTGTTGGTGATCGATCTGTATACCTCGAGGCCGCCATTCGACAATGCAATGAGGTGTGCAGAGGGTGGACGGTTCCATTTGACTCGTCACACGGTGCTTAAATCTCGAAGGAAAAATGACCACATAGCATTGATGGTTACCAGACACGGCTTAAACAGAATTCGGAGGTAAATCACAGAGAAGACGATTCTTGCGGACTCGAACATCAAGTCATTATGTCGGAGGTCAAGGTCAAAGAAGCACCTCTTGGCGAGAATCAAACTAGTATTCGCGTGGCGGCAGCATTGCGCCCGTCCCAGTGTCAAACAACAGACTAGGGTCGTTCGTATATAGAGAAACACCCGGCGGTGGCGTATTCAGAGGCTCAGATTAAAGACATTGTGATGCCAGCAGGTGATTATCTGGAGAGACAAATCAACATACAGGCTGTTGAAGCGAGGGTGGCGACATCTCGGTTTGAAATGCAAAATGCACCAAAGGATTGACTCACGTGACCTGCCAATCGCCAGTCCAGACTCCAGACGCAGCATGCACACTTCCGGCGCTATTTTCACTTGGAGAATATCACTTGTTCCAAGAGTCTAAGTAGACAGGGTAGATTAGGTGACGAATTAGTGCCTGTCTGCATTCATGATGTGCGTCCTGTTGCTTATCCTGCTTTTCAGCTTTTCAGGAGCTATATCACCCCCATCTCCCGAACGCTCTCGTTTCCCTCATAGATGTTAGCCTAAATGTATATATCGATATGTCTGACCGACAACTAATGTATTTGCCAGCCATCCCTGCGGTTGCCCTTTAAGCTACGAATTGATCCAATCCGAGTCATCATAGCCACGTAGTCATACGTGGCCTATCAATCTTCACCGGCCAGATCGTACCGTTGGGAAGCCAACTGTCAATGATACAGGCGATCAGAAGCAACTTGTCCGGGACCCAAAGTCAACACTCACAAATGGTAGCAAGAAGAGCCACAAAGGCCAGACATATACACGCAAAGCCACCAGCCACCGGCCGCACTTCTCGGGCCCCTGGCGCATCGGGACTTCCACGGCCAGAGCCTCGCCCCCCACTGCAATTGGAACCACTACGTGCCCGTAGTAAATTGTTGGTTTCTCGAGGGGGTGAGTCCCGCCGACGAGTTGGATCTGTCGAGTTGGATAGCCGACCCCTGTCAAAATTAGGCGGGGACCCCGAGTTATTACCCTCGCGGGGGGGGGGGGGGGGGGGTTTTGGGGGGGGGAAACAAAAAAGGGCCCCAAAAAGGGGGGGTGGTGATGGAGAATGGGGGCCGCCCGGGGGCCCCATTCAGTGGGGTAAAACCCGTCGGCCCTGTGGG
>WSLM01000079.1:7560-27899 GCA_019677335.1 Ceratobasidium sp. UAMH 11750 | reverse complement strand
ACTTTTCCTTCTCCACATCATGTATCGGCGAGCGAACGGGAGGCAGCGGTGCCGGGGTATGCACCGGCGGGCTTTTCGCCGAGTCTAAAAACAAGTATCGAATGATCACAACCAAGAGAAGACAAATAGACAGTTGGCCCAACACAAGTCCTTGCGTAAACGTCGGAGTCAAAGAAAAGAGTGACATATTTCCCGGTTCCCAGGTCGAGGTCATGAACACGAGGTAGTCGACGCAAATAAGCGCTGGATAAACTTGACGCCACTGGAAGCAAATCGAGAGATTCAGGACAAACAAATGCCGCTCGCTATTCAGAGGACGAATGACGCTTTGTTACAGGTAGGATAAGTTACACGACGCGCTATGACTCAGTTGGGGTGTCAAGAATGAGCGGAACATGAACTTAGAGCAGGATGCAAAACGAGCGCAAAAGGAGAGTGGAGGTCCGAATTGTCGAATTAGGGGTACACGAAGCTGCGTATATTAGGGAATCGCCGGCCAAAAAGAAATAAAGGTTGAAAAAGGCAGAAAGATCGAACGAAGAAGTAGAAATTAGAAGAAAGAATGAAACAAGACCAGCAGGATCAGGAAACCTGCAACCGTCGGTAGACGGCTTCATAACTTCATTCCTGGGCTCCAAAGAGGGTACGCGACCCACCGCCAGTTCGTGCGCGTGGCCTGTTGACAATACCAGTATCGGTAGACCTTCGTTCCTCGCTGACCCGCCGTCCACACTGATCACACCTAGTCTTCTCAAGCTCCAACTTGAGTTCTTGCACTTGACTCTCCAGTTCGTTCACCCGTATCTTGGAGGCTTGACGCACAGCGCGAAGCTGCTCGCGCAACAAAGCAATTACAGCAGCTGAGCTCTGCGAATCGGTGGATGTTCGGGGCACGCCTGGCGGGAACCCGCCCAGCGAGGATGGTGTACGAGGATCGACCAACGAGCTAAATGCATCGGAGCCAGTAGAAGGGGAAGAACCGTGGGTGAATCTTGAGCGAGCAGATGCAGGGAACGAAGGCGTCGCAGGTGAAAATATGTTCGCCTCTTGAAATCCGTAATCACCGCTCGTCTTGGCTTCGCTCGAGCCGCGCGCACCAGAGCCAATCTGTGGGGACGAAACCAGGTAATCACCCGGCAGTCCATTGAACGTCGACGAGACGGGTCGAAGTTTCAGGCTGCCAAAAGGCTCTCCTTGAGCGCCAGCATTGTCCGAGCGCTTCACCGGTTCCGTGTTCGACCGCGAGAACTTGCCCGGTGTGTGTACGCTAGCATGATCTCCTATGGAAGTGTGCGAGTCATCGCTGAGGCTCTGGCTCCTCTCAAGTGACCGAGGGTCTGGCGACGAAACCACCACGGGAGGCGGAGCCTTGTCACGAAGTAACCCCTCGTCCGGCAGAGTAGACGACTTGGACTGGAACTGAACGGGCACTTTGGGCACAGGCGGCAGCGGTTCAATAGAGGTATGAGCAACGTGGATCGGGGTGCTGGGGGCACTGATGTTGGGGTTGCCCGAATTGGAGCTGGAGCTCGTCATGTCCTTGAAGAACTTGAGGAAACCGCTACGCTTGGGTTTGAGCGTCCGGGAAGGCGTAGTATCGGCGGCAGCAGTTGCCGAGGTACCAGCAGAGTCTGTAGTGGAACCACTCAGCCCGGAAGACTTGCTCGCCGCAGCCTCGGGGATGTTCTCGATTCCTCCGCCTTGAATGATATTGACGCTGGTCGTGGACTGGGCCGCCAAGGCAGACGTCCCCGTGTATCCCTTGGAGCGACCGTGAAGCGCACTGCCCGCGCTCACGGTACGAGCCCTCCCATCTTCTGGAATCCACACAGAGCTGGGCGAAGCGACACCGATCGTCGAAGAAAATCCTCCGCCGATCCCTGCGAGCGTCGGCTTTGATTTCTTTGATTTCAGCTCCTTTCGAAGAGGGGAGGCATGGACCGTGTCGCTCGTAGTGCTCTTGCTACGCTCTCGCGCTTTCATTTGAGCTTGTTCCAACGAGATGAGGTTGCATGCCGGAGAGCCAGGGAAGCCAAGCATCCCTGCCGGAGTGTCGTCCTTGGTGGGGGATATCTGTAATGTAGGCGACACGAGGGAAAAATTGGTCGACAACGCAGTGGGCGACTTGACACTGGTGGCAATCCCGCCAAAGGAACGGTTAAGAGGGGAAACGGATATCTGGGGAGGGCGGCGCTTCTCCTTCTTCGAACCAAAAGTCTCATCGCTTGGCGAGGTGGAAGGCGACGTAGAAGACGAGGGAGTCATGTGCGGTGAGACGCCGGTGGATGCGGTGAGTGTGGTATCCGAATCGGACCTTGGAGGCAAAGCTGCTCCTGTCTCATGACCGGGTGGCAACAACTCCAAATTGGCGTATGGATGGATAAAGCTCGAAGTCGTGGGCGAACCCGAGGGGACCGGCGACGTCGCACGTGAATCCATGCTAAACGAATTAACGGAAAGGCCGCTAGAAAGTTTCGTCCCTAATCCCTGGCGAGCACCGGGTAGCGTGCCGCTCGGCCCTGATGAGGCTCCCGACGATGTGCTGAACAGGGAAGGCGTGCGGGCGGTAACCTTGACCTGGTCCACGAAGCTTCCGCTACGGGGAGAGATAGGGACATCCATGCTCCTCTTGAACGAATCCATCGACGGGCGAGTGTCGGTCGAGGATCGGCCCCAGCCCCCTCCTAAAAACCGCCTCTCTTTCCCAGTCTTTTCCGAGGTCACAGTCTTGCTCCGGCTACGGCCCTTGACCTTGAGCTTTCCGGCAAAGATGCTCAGCGTATCGGTCTGCGTCTCGGTGTCGGACAACGCCTCTTCTTGAATGGTGTCCTCTTCCCAAGGCGCCTTTGAAATCATGCGGGTCTTGGGCCCTGGATAGAATGAAGAGAACAAGAAGTGAGAAAAGGCAAAATTCGATCGGCGGGGGGATAGAACGCACCAAGGAAAGATAACCGAGGATCAGGCGACGGATCCGAGAGTCCAGTAGACACGGATGTATCACTTTCAACCGGGCGGAGCGCGCAGGTATCCGACAAGGTATCGTTGGATCCAGAGGCGATAGCACCCCCCTCGGTGCGTTCATCCTCGCTCGAGTCCCGGAGAGGGTCAACGTACGAGTCACGATAGACCGTGTTCACTTCAGACAAGGCGTCTGTGCTACCGAGCGCAGCCGAAGACCCGTGATGCCTTTGCAAAACAGACGACATGTACAGGTCCGAGTCCCGATGGATTTCCTGCCCGTAGTACCCGGATGTGGTGGAAGTCTCAGAAGCTGAATCGTCAACCGACATTCGCGACTGAGAGTAGCACGAGGGGGACTCGGACCAGTTGCTAAGGGAGGGTGATTCACGGGGATGCGGTGACTGCATGGAAAACGTTTCGGCGGCTGGGTGGACGGGGGAGTAGAACGACGCTAGGGGGCCTGTTCGAGCAGAGCGAGAGGTGAGCAGGGTGCGAACATGGTCATCATATGGCATCCTGGCACGAGCGAAATGAACACGAACGTCAACTCGGTGCGGGGAACTCTAGTGAAAAAATGGAATTACCTGAAATTGAATAGGGTGGCTTTGTATACCTGGTGTGGCGGAGCCGAGCAGTATTAGATCGAAGACGCAGCGCGATGCAAACGAGTGTGTGGGACGAAAAGAATGTGCCAGCGCAACGCAGCGACGAGGTGGAGGTCAAGAGACGGCCGAGCACGGGCGAATAACGACGCCCACGAACGGCTCGATTGCCAATCGATCTTTGGGGTCCCAGTCTATTCCAAATAGGGCCGCCTTGGCTGAACGTCTGTTCCAAACACGGCTAGTTGCAATTTTCTTATCGTGCTTCTCGCTGTCGATCCAAAGACAAACCGACAGCGGTCAATTGACAGTCCAAATTGAAGGCAGATAAATGCAATGCAGCCGAGACAAGAACCATATGCGCAGAGGGAATCATATGCGGGTCATGAGGTCATAACGAATGGTAAAAAGATACAACTCGGATAACAGTGATATGAGATTGAACGAGGGTACAATGAAGAAAACTTGGTAAAAGTGAGGGGAGTCAAACACGGCAATGAAAACTAATAATGAAAAATCGCAGAGCAAATATGCACAGCCAAGAGCAATAGAGAGAGCATAGGCCGAGTCGCTATTAGTATTTTCGCGTGGCAAGTGCGCGGATATCAAAAAGATGTGTCCGTTCAAGCTCCTCTTCCGCATCGGTTGAACTCTTCACTGACCGACTTCGTGTGCGGCTTCGCATGTTCCATCCTCTCATCTCCTGCTTGTGCCGCTCTTCCGCCGCCCTGCACGCCGCAACGAGGCTGTCGTCCACGCCCGGGACTTCCTCGTGCACACTCAGCCCTCCAAAGCTTCCGCGCACACTTCTCCGCGAATCGTACCCGCGTGGAGGGGGATCGCCAGCCTCGCTGCCGCTCTCTGACATCGATTTCGTATAAGAACGGGTTGGGCTCATGGTCATCGCCCGATCGCTATTTGTCGAACGAACCGATCCCTTCCAATCCCGCACATCCTCAGAAGAAGCGGCCAATCCTGCGTTCGCACGGATCGTCCCAGCCTTGTCTTCCCACTCATCCCCCTCGTCGTCGGCGAGCCCAGCAAACACGTCAGGTTCGTCCTCCTCGGGAGGCAACCGGCTGATCCAGCACATGCGAACAGGGTCGAACATCATGTTCCCAACAACTCGCGCACCGCTGGCCAGGAACGACCCGGTGGGTGACATGACGCCAAGCGTGGATCCAGTGAAATGAGTGATCAACGCGGGCCTGGACGATGGCAGGTGCGCATCGAACTCCTTGAGTACCTGCTCGTTTCCCTCCCAACGAAGAGTCTTGGGATTCCACTTCATATCTCCCACGGCTAACAGACATTTCATTAGAATACGTAACATCTTGATGCAAATCCGCACTTACTCTTTGCGGCACCGACGCCACCCAAATTTCGAATAAGCATCGGCTTCTTCCGGGGGCCATTGAGGGGTGTCACCGTAGGTTTCCTGCGTCGAGGGGCCGGCTCGGGAACGGGGACAGGGACGGGAACTTTGGGTGGAAAGTCGATCCTGGGCTTGTGGCGGAGCGATTGCATCCCAGGGTTTTTTGGAGGATCTGCGAGTTGGGAAATTCGATCAGTCTTTGCAAGCAGCCGCAAATCAACGGAACTTACCCATACTACCATGACTGGACGCACTCGACGGAGGTCTTCTTAAGGTACCCGTAGCCGATGCACCTTTCCTCCCAATGGTGCCCCCGCTAGCAACTGCGGGAGCAGCGGCGGTCGCACTTCCTTTCTCGCCGCGCGGCACACCCCCACGACCCACCGCGTGAACTCGATACAGCCGCTCTTTTTCTCTGTCCTCGGGTAGGTCCTCAAAAGCATCCAACTCCGTACCATCCCCATAGGATATCCCGCGCTTGGGCTTGCGTAACACCTTGACCGAAGTCGCCGCCGAGGTTATACTAGAGATCGAAGAAGATGGCGTAGCACCCACGCTGTTGCCACTGCGCGTACGGATCCGCCGCGGAGAAGTCGGCGTGCGGCGCGGATTGGTTGACTGAGGAGAGGTTGCACGATCAGCAAAGGATTGAGATGTCGCAGTTGCAGGAGATGGGAACACGCTCGAGATGGCGGGGCGGATTTTTTGCCTTGAACTAGAGGTTGGCATCGTCAGGCGAAGCGCAACCGGGTTGGCCGAGGGGGTCGTCGGTCTCGTAGGTGGCACGGCGTATGATCGCTTCCTCTCTCCCTCCGCTTGCTCGCGTCCATCTGGCTTACTCCTCGCCTTGGATGCGGCAGTCGGCGCATTGAACCCGCCAGAGCGAGCAGAGAGAGTTGAAGAAGTCGAAGGGGTACCGGACGATGACGTAGGAATATTGGCCGAAGCGTCTGCAAGTGAGGACAGACTAGCCTTGCGAGACAGTCGCTGCCCCCCAAGACTTGCTCCCGATGGGCTAGAGAGCTGCAACCGGCCGACCGACTTCTGGTGTTTCAAAGGAGCAGGGCGTGGCGCAATGCTGGATGGGACTGGTGGAGCGCCAGGGATGGTCAAGAGGTTGAGTGTCGAAGCTGAAGTGTGGGGCAAAGTTGACGAAGTGGTGCGAAGCGAAGATGGACGAAGTGACGAAAAATTAGGAGAGACCAACGATGAGCGGGAGTCCTTTCTCGGCAAAGAACCTCGAGAGGACGAGTTTGGCGATCGCGAACGAGTAATAGAAGGATTAGAGGCCGAGGCAAGTACCTCCATGACAGACTCGGTACGTAAACGAGGCTTGATGATGTTGGCCGAACGAGTTACGGGGACGCTCTTGCTGCGAGGTGTATCGATGGCCTCGCGACGGGTGCGGAGACGACTGGGGCTGAGGTCTTCATCGTCACCGATGAGAAGACCGGTTTCAAAGTCCTCAGCCTCGTTTGGCGCCTTGTGTGATTGCGACGTATTGGATCCCTTCGCAAACTGCTCGGCCGCGATTTTGGCGGGGACAACCTTCTTCTTTATCTCCAAGTGTTTTGCGAGAGCCTTGCCAGCAAGCCCTTCTGGGAGAACAAGACCATCGAATGCTTCGTCCTCATCTTCCTCGTACACCCCAAAGTCGGCGTCAGATGGATCGGTTTCGGTACCGGGTTGGGAGGACGAAGTGACGCTAGGGCTGGCATCCGCCGGATACATTGACAGTAGGCTGGATGTGTCCGAATACGCGGAGGATGATGTTGTCATTTCGCCCCATGGGCCCTCGGTCACCCCGGTAGATGACTTGTGCCGAAGTGACAGTGTTGACGTTTGAGGTGTCAGAATCTTGAGCGAAAGATTAGCCACACCCTCGGGCAAGGCAAAGTCAGCCTCGAAGTCGTCGTCTTCATTCGGTGCGGCTGGAGATTTCGAGCTCGACGCCGATTTGGAAAGCGCGGCAACAGATGGAAAATTTAGTTTGGCGACCTTGATCGTCGACACATCGCCCGTATCCTCGAGCTCGGGGACATCGGGTTGGGGCAAGGGCGCGCGGGCAAGTGTAAGATTCGTGTGCGAAGGCTCCGGTAATTCGATGTCACCGTCGTCGGACCAGTCCTCGACGGGACGCGATGTTTCCAGCTGGAGGGAACCTAGACGCGTAACCTTGCCCGCAAACTTGGCGAGGGATGCGCTCATGGACGAGGTGGTAGATGTAGTGCTCCGCGGAGGGGGATCTTCGAATTCGGCGTCCCAATCCTCGTCTTCCACAGGCGCTCCACCCAACTTGGCAACGGCGCCGGCACCAGACAGGGATGGCCGGCTTCCCTTGAGACGACCCGACAAATCGCCAACATCGGTCTCAGCCTCTCCTTCATTCTCAATCGCAAAGCTTTCCTGGTCGTCTGGGAGATCAAAGTCGGCTTCCGGCCACTCTTCGGTGCGAGTGATCACGAATGAAGGAGCGGGAACGGGAGCGGCCATGGTGAAATAGGGAAGTGTGGTGATTGGTGGTGATCTGAGAGACACCCTTGTCAGCGGCACGCCTAAGCGGTGTGTGACACAGCACTTACAAAGTAAAACCTCAAGGCGGGGGTGAGGCGAGATTTACGGGCCACAAGTATGAAAAAGAACGAATGTGTATAACGCCTTTAAAATGGCCAACGAATGTAGGATGTGCTGAACGAACAAGGGGGTGCTAGCGAGTCGGAGAGTTAGGAGCCAGCAGAGAGGGAGGGGAAGTCGGGGGAGTTTGAGAGAGGGAAGGACTGTGAGTCTTGGGTTGATTATGTCGCGAGCGAGGCCGACGTGGGTATGGAGTCAGTAGACCCGGGTGCTCAGTCCGAGTCCAGATGCAGGTGGGCTCCCGTCTTGAGGTGAGCCGATGGTCGTCGTCGTTTGTTCCGCGTTGGCTTGCCTTGTTCAGGGCCGGCCATGTACAGCCACTTGGCATGACAGCGTTTATTGTGATGCCGGATCAACAAACATCGGAACAATTTGTAGCCACTCCGCCACGTCTGCACACACTAAATGTACCGAGTCCTCGAATGGATATTGGGCAACATCCCCGGCAGTCTTTGTAGTAAAATTAAGCACAGCCTTCACACATCTCAACTAAGTTCACCCACCTCTTGTATAAATGCATTGGCAGCCCCCTCTAGCTGCCGGCAAAGACCCAGCGCAAAGTCATCCAAGCGTTTCCCTTGAACCATAGCTTTCTCAAGCTCAACACCCAACGTCTTTGTCCACGGTGACCCCAGAATCATGGCCCCTGATGAACATCAATCAAAGGTTAGCCAGTCGGACCAAATCAAAACAAACCCACTAGTTTGTTTGCCTACGGTGTGGAGAATTGACACCAAAGATGCGCACAACGTTCCACTCACGGCAACCGAAATCGGCTCCTGCTCGGCTGCGAACCTGCGTTGAAGGGTGGCAAGCAAGGCATCCCGAATCCGGGACCATATTTCCAGCACCACTACGGGGTCGTCAAGTATCCGAGCATCTTCTGTCGCAATCATATAGCGAGCCAGAGCACCTGTTTTAACACTTCGTGTTTAGTATTTAGCCCCGCTTGCCCAATGATATTATACCAACAAGTTTCTAGTAACCAGTCACCCTCACTGTCCAGTATAACCTCTAGGAATGTGTCTTGTTCGTGCTCGGGAAACCGGTCCAAGCTTGGAGAGCGGCATGTCTTGAAATAAGAATAAGCGAATCCAAGTAACAACAACGTTGAAGTCCGGAGCATATTCCACTCTGCCTGCCCAAGTACCGATCGTTTGTCCAGGGGCTTCGACATCCACGAAATTAACTTGGATAAGAACGTTGGGTTTGATATGACTTGAGAGGTAGTGCGGGTGCTGGAATGCAGTAATATGGCCAGGAAATCTAGCATATATTTGAGTTTCGCCGGGTACAAAGTGTCCTTGGGTATTGGTTGGTCTTCTGGGCCTTCCTCGGTTCTCTCTATGATACTGAGGCAATGCATCAAAGGCTGAACGCGTACGGACCGACTCAAATACTCACGTCATGATATCTTGTATGACTATGGGTATGGATGTAATAATTCAGTATATCCCACTCCTTAATGGATAGTCCACTACCTTGCTCCGGAACTCCTCTGGACACACACGCCTGCTGTGGCTCACCTGCGTCCCCGTAAGCCATTCTAACGACTGTAGGACCGATGGAAACCAGAAATCCAAGCAGTAATTTATGGACTAGAAATGGCTAGCTAAGCGGTCGATCACAGGATAGAATACCATACTCACTAGGCCGCGCCGTGCCATCCGGACCTGATACCAGAATGTAGGGGCACAACCTCTTGCATGCTTCAGCCAAAATCTGTTCGTAGCGTAGGTCGCCTAGCTGTCTAGCATTCGCAAGCGTTGTGTATGCTTCACACACTAGCTCCACCATTTTCATCTCCTCCAGAGATGGGGGAGGTGGTACGGCCGCCCCTGCATCAAGGGGCTCAACCAGATGCTATCCAAGTCTTAACTCTTTTCAACCGTGCAGATGTTAGACTCATCCGCTCACCAAAAGGGCTTGAAAAGAGCATGGACTGCAGCTCATTAAAGCTTCAATACAAGCCTGATCCCGGTTGGTAACGCCAGACTTGTAATTCTGAATCCAATGGCGGGTCTGAAAGCACGGTTGATGAAACAAGGGTACAAGACTTAAAGCGTCGGGCTTACCAGTTTCAGCCCTGTAGCTGCAAGTAAAGTTGAGCCGTCTCCCCAGCGATTCCAGAACCACTCGACCACCGATAAATCCTCGGTAAGGATTGAATGCGATCCCAACCCATTATCAACAGGCGGGCATGGACTGCTAGGCCGGTTGTCTAGAATTAGGTCGACCAAACCAACAATGTTGTGTTCGGTGTGGGGAGCAAATGTATTATTGACGTCCGAACAGGTACCGTGCTATCAACCTGATAAATCACTGCTCAATAGAGACGGGGAATGGACGCACCGTATATAGGGAAACCAAAATGGCATATTCCACAAGTGTTAGAGGGCGCGCTGAGCTTGGAGAGCTGGAGCTAGCCCCATACTTGATTATGCATTTTGATACGACCGATATCAAGCCCGCGGTATTCCTGGTGGGGCGGTTAACTACCTGACTGATACCGCCCATCGAATACTGACTGCTGTGCGGCTTTCTGTTTCGCAACCATCTTGTAGCGTTGTTGCAGGGCAGTCGTACCGTAGAGTAACGTGAGTGCCATTCTTGCCATGGCCGGGGAGGAATACTTGGATATCAAAGCGTCTGGGAGCTCGGTAAACTTTACTGGGGAACCAACGTGCGTGCAGCCTGTGTCAGCCTGTGAGCCGCAAACTGTGCTTCAAATACCTACCGGGGAGCTGCGTAGCGGCCTTTCTGGCTTCATTGTCTTGCAAAGACTTGATCGATCGAGTACCCACACGCTTGTTGAAGTCTCGCATTGCGCCGTTTGTCGCCAAATGGAGGATACATGCGCATAATTTGACTAGGAGATCGTCAGCCCAAGATACTACAGTGATGCTTGTACTAGTCCGAGGTCGCGCCTGGGCCGCAAGCCCCCTGAAAACCGCGCGCAATTGAAATAGCTGAATGACGAACGAGGTGCTTACTACAACCGGAATCGTTTAGTATTCCGGAACAAGTATGATTTGCTACGTTGACTTTTCACGTACAGAGACTTGCTATGCATACTTCGTAGTCGGATGAAATGGAAGGCGTGGATAGCAACTCGTCCATGAAAGTTGTGATATAGTCAACCGCTTCTTCGATAAAATGATGAACCGTATGGTTCTAAATATGCGCTCAGTAACTTCCGGGTCTTGTTAAAGCTGTCTGCTCACCTTTGCCTCTTCGGTTGATAGGTTGGTTAGGAACTCAATCGCAGCGGCAATTATTTCGTTCCTCTGGGATTCATCGCCGGGCAAAGGTGCAGAGGGGGTGTTGTCTTGCGGGACAGGGCTCGAGGTGTCGCACAAATCAACTTCACCCTCCCTCTCTACTTCTCTGGTGGACATCTGAGAGTCCGTTTGTGTTCCGTCGAGTGGCGCGTCCTGAGGGTTTTGCATCACGGTGGTGGCGAGGTTTGATAAATCCGGATTTGAAATTCGAGCGCTTGACGTCACGCTGCGCGCCAAATCCAAGCTAGACCTGTTTGTATTGAACCACCACCTGCAACTTTAAGCAAGCATTCGTGAGTAAATTAGTGCTTAATCCGCACTTAATCTAAACAACATAATAGTACTATGACTTCTTCGTTCCCCAACTACTATGAGCTTCTTCATATCACCCCTTCCGCGACGACAGAGGAGATTCGGACAGCGTACAAGAAGGAAAGCCTCCGGTAAGTACGCCCACTCTGAAACAATCACTCGATGAGATTGCAACTGCGTATGGGTAGAACGCATCCGGATCGCCTAGGCAATGCTACAGCAGAGGAGAAACGTCAGGCGACAGAGAAGTTCCAGGTGAGCCACGCCGTGTACTTGCTACTATCTTTACTTCACTAAATCCACAGCAAGGCTGTCGCAGACGCATACTATGTTCTCTCGGATCCCGTGAGGCGTCGAGAATACGATGCTCTCTTCTCTCAACGGGCCGAGTACACCACCACCGACCCCGGAGCTTCCGAATCATTCTTCAACTATTTCGCTAGCATGTGAGTCCTTACGAAAGAAACATCTAGTGGAGAGCTAAACACCAAGCTTCCTTTTGCTAAAGGTTCGGTGGGCAAGCAGAGGATGCGGCTCCAGCGGGTGGCGCGCGCCGTCCAGACGCAGAGGGCGTTTTTGGCGATGTTTTCGAGGACTTGCTCCGCCCGGAGGTCGAGAAACAGGCTCATTGGTGGACATATCTTGGTGCGGCTAGCGGTGCGGGGCTAGGGTACATTATCGCAAACATTCCAGGTAGTAAGTACACGTAAACGCCTATTTTTCTGTAATCGGAAGAGTGTCGTAATGCTTCATTTGTACTGACGTATTTCACCTTTTAGTGCTCATGGGAGGATATGCTGGGAATCGCCTTGGTGCTATTCGCGACGCTAAAGGCAAGCCCGTTGCAGTCGTATTTGCCTCACTTGGCGGCAGCCAGAAGGCCGAGGTAGGTCTACACCTAGGTTTGTACAACCATACTTGCTCACTTTTCTCGACCCAGATCCTCAAGATCCTTGCCATGAAAGTGTTGGGCTCAATTTGATGAAGAGGATACATTGGCTGAAATCCTTACAGTGCATTTCTGATAATTTAGTTTTTGGTCAGCACCTGCCCTTGCATCCCTCTTCCTTCGGTGTCTCACCTTGTATTTCATTTGATTCACTTTCTTGCACCGTTCCCGTTCAGTATTTTCACTATATCCATGTACGACTGAAATACAACGATGTACTGAATCCTCACGCTGGAGCTGTTCGCAAAGTGTGCTATTTACAGGTAAGCCGAGTCGATCCAGCTGGTGCTGCCCAGAACTGTCGAGATGGAGACGCCAGCGGTCAGTTTCGTAGCAAACGAAGCACGTCCGGTCCTCCATGCACCTCCCCCCGAGTTGTTGTACTCTCCGAACAGGATATGATCGGTGTTTGGGTCGAGCTCGACCATTGCTACACAAGCGCAGGTCATGTCAGTCTTACTGTGCCCTTGTTCGATGAAATCCGGAACCAATGCACTCACCGACCAGCCAGCGGCAACGACATGAGAGCCTATGTTCGTACCCTGCACAATCACCCTAGCATAATTCCTACCAACCAAAGAGTGAGTATAACGTCCCACGGTCAGAATATAAGCTATTTACCTCCACGGACGACCAAGATACTGGGTGCCAGTGCCAGAGATCGTAGAGCTGTTGATCACATAGTAGTTCGAATCCGCAGACGAACGTCCAGACGCGGTGATATAGCCATTACCGATAGTATTGATTGTAGAGCCAGTGATCCAAATGGACGCAGTCTGGCCAACGATAAAGTCAACTGCGCTAAATGCCATGGCTTGAGTATTAGAAACGGGGTCCGGGGAACAGGTCACATCTTACCCTTCGATATAGCTCTTGCCATAAAACTGGGTCCCAACGTTGGCGAGGAGTGTGTCTTGGTAGCCGGTAAGCTTGCAGCCGTAGCAGCCGAACTGTCCTGCTTGAACAGAGAGCGCAATGGCCTGGGACTGGTCTACTGGTTTGCCGTAGGTGTTGGCGATGTTCAAGTTGTAAATGCTATATGTAAAAGTTGAGTGACCAAGACTATCTATTGGGATAAACTACTAACCTAACGCCAGTAGCTAGCACCCGAACCGTGCCGCTCGCATCGTTGCTCCCAGCAGAAGAAGCTGGAATGTTGTTGGTAATAGTCGCTTGATTCGAGGAGTAGGTCAATGCGTTGGAGGTTTGTCCGTAAACTAAGGAACAATGCATAAGAAAAGGCAAACAACTCAATCCCAAGTCTAAAACTCACTTTTGACATTTGCACGACTAATCGCGACCTGATCTTTGTAAGTGCCGGCATACACGAAATATATATTGCTCAATTGAGGCAATGTCAGTCATGGTCGTCGAGGTATCTATCGTGGGTGCTTACCTGGATGTATCCTTCAGCGCGGCAGACAAGGTAGCATACTCGCCTCCACTACCAACGGTAATGGCTCCGGACGGGGGTGTCGATGCGCACGACACCGACAAGGCAAGGGAGAGGGTAGAGACAGAGAAGGATAGCAGGGATGTAATATGCACCATGATGAATAGGCGACTAGGTCAAACACTTGGCATGGCTCGAGTATTTATAGCGTTTGCTGCCAAGTCGTAAAGAGCCGAACGGGCCGCCAGCAGGTTGACCCACGTTGCTAGCCGCCTCTTGGCGAGGACGTCGGATTCCATCAATCATAACTTTGGTCGTTTCCGTAGCGCGAAGGCGCATATGAGGTCCGTAAAGGAAAATCCAGGAGCTCTCCGTGTTCGCGTGACTGATTTAGGACGGGCCGCGCTGACCCGTTTTACACGGTGTGCGGTAGAATTGTCGGATTGGTTGGCACATGACCGCCGAAGGATCTAATTTAGGCGCGAAATTACTGCGGTCGCTCGCGTCGCGTCGCACTCCACATTAGATGACAATAATGTTGACCTGTAGGGGACATTGTTGTGGGTGGCGTATTACCACGCACCCATGTTTAAAAAAAAACCGAGTTTCCACACAGAGAACGGATGCCGGACCAGATTGGGGCCTCCCACAAGTAATGTCAACGTTGGTTCGATTGACTAACTTCCGGCGATTTCAACGGCGCCTTTGCTTAGGTTACCTAAAAATAGACCACCCAACGGAAAGCAAACGCGAAGTCTTTCATAAATTCATTAAACTCACCTTATTCCGTAGCATACACTCAACTTGCACAAAGGCCAGAGTGTGCTATAATATGAACTCACATTAAATGCTAGTCCACACGCGTACAACATCCGGATTATCTTCTAGCTCTTCTATAAGTTCCTCCAACGCTTCCTGGTCCGACGGGGATAGGTTAGGCTCCACTTCCTCCGCAGGTGCATACGCCAACTCGACGCTATGCAATGTATGTTGAGACACTTTGGAAGCTAAGGTGGCCAGCTGATTTGGAGGCGTCGTAATCTACGCAAGAAAGATAGGCAAGCCTATGACATGACCAAATGACAACCAACGAACCATAATTTCAGGGGACCCAGTCTCGCTCGCCTCGGCTGCAATTTCCGTCACGTCCTCAGCCCCAGAGTCTATCGCCAGGTCCCAAATATCCTCGAACAAGGTCCCCTCGGCTGGCGTGAGACGTATTTGTCCGCACCGCGAGAACTGGTAGGCGACCGGGGCAAGGCGAGCACTGGCAAAACAGCCCATAAGATGAAATAAGAACGAGGAAATAAATTGTTCTTGCCTATTGTCGGACAGGATCTCTCGGACCTTTTTGGCAGTTCTTGTTGTGTTGTCGGTCAGGCATTCACTGCGACAGAGGTTAGTCGTTTCTTTGGTTCAAATGCACATGCGAGCTAGGTTACATGACCAGGCCGACTTGTCCGGGCCCAATAGCCTCATATGTCGCGCTTTGTTGCATGTCTTGTGCAGTAGGGTTCGTGATCTACAAAACGATGGAAGATGAATTGTGGTCTAGGTCGGTTTATGATTACCCTACCCTGTTCACCGCTGCTTGGATATTATCCTTCGGTACGCCTACCGTCCTGGCATTTTTGAGGGCGACAGCCAGCGCATGGTTTATTGTCGGATCGGGAGAGCCACCAACTGCCTAAACGGTTAACCAGACCCCAAGCAAGATACAAATCGCACGTACCTTTGGCCGCGATGGCAATATTCTATGCAACGTCAAACTACGTACTCTTCCTCCGTATCTTTACGTACCTGAAGGGCCTTGGAGTACCTCGCTCCCTTTTTAGCATCCTCCGCAGACTTTCTACCCACCACTTTTGCCCACTACGATCCGACACCAGCATCAAGATGTGCAACCCCAGAATAACGATTGAGGACCGCTCACTCGGCCATGAGGTTTACAAGTTTGGTGAAAGCCTCGAGCATATTTCGCCGCGTTGATTGATACCCCGTATCTTGGAACAGGACGACCTGGAGTGAACCGGACTGCTAAAGCCAGCCGATATAGATTCATAGCGAATGAGAGAAACCTAAAATGGGCACGTGACTGAACGATAAGCGCCGATGTGTGACTTATTTAGCAAAACCAGGGGTGAACGAGTGAGCGCCTTTCAGTACCACCCCGAACAGCGAAACTGACGCATTTACTACGCTCTCCTGTGACCGCCTATGGTATCTCCGCGAGCTTCTCCCACCGGGTATGAGCCTCACCAGCAGTCGGCTTCAACCCGCCGTCCGTGGGTTTCAGCCCTCGGAGAGCGTCAACGCAGCTGATCACCGGTACAGCGGTATTGTACTCTATGCCCCAAAATCTTGGAGCTCGTCACTCGTGAACGCTGTGCGCGTCAACTGCTACGGCAGCTCGAGACGACTTGATACTTTCATTTCCTCACAATTGCACGCCCCTCGGACAGTCCCACTTCCGGAACCGACGTAGAATATCAATACCATATCCAGCACAACCCCACCTTCTGACCGCGCTCTGAATGCGACGGGTCATGCCCTCCGGCGATCCGCTGGGCCTACTCGGCTAGCTCTCAAGGCTGATTTTCATCTCGATGATGTAGTTAAACCTTGTGAACCTCATGACTGACGCAAGTCCCAGCTATGTCCAGGCTCAGTACAAAACGGCTCTAGAACGCAACGTGCGCCAGAATTAAAAGCGACCGTGCCGCCGGTACACATGTTCCTAATCACGTATTCGAAGTCTGGTTCCTAGGGACGGGTGACGACACGGAACGTGGACGTGTGAAATAGTGAACCGGCGAGGCAAGTCGCCCGCGGTGGCTGCCGCGGTCTGGTCGACGGGGCGCAGGCTGAAGTTGGGCTACTGCGATACGCTTGTACAGATTGTCCGAATGATATCCCCGGGAATGACATGGTATTGATTACGCGCATAGAGTCCCCACACTCGGGACGAGGACCACATGACATGCGCCCAAGCAGTTCCTCCCGCCAGCGTGCACAGGTTCGAGGCTGGTGATTATCTTTTGCCAAACCAAGCTGGCCGCTAAAAGTCGTCCGTTCGCAAAGCGCGATCGCTGGACGACCGGCCGATGAACGTGCGAGTGAACTGGAGACACTCAGTCGAGTGTGCTGTAGATGGCACGATCCGACGATGTCCGCCAGTCCAGAGGCCTGTTCAAGAGCACTGATTGATGGGGCCTTGCGGTTCTCTGGTTGCCTGGGCTGAAGAGTGGCTCTAGAAGAATGAGAAGAAAGGATTTGGGATTGCCAAATACGGCAACTTGGACGCATATAGCCCGTTGCAGTGGTGTAAATGTGAAAGTAGCCAACGGCGCATCCAAATGCTGTTGGTGGAGCATTGCAGCGTAGAGAAGCGTGCTTACATGCGTGGAACCGGAGCTTAGCAGGCGGATTAACAGGAACAGACGTCCCGAGGGGTGGCGGAGATCACCGCAGTAACCGGGGGTCGCCTGGGTCGCGCCGAGTTATAGAACCCCAGTGGAGTGCGGCTTCAGACTGGACGTCGACAGAGTGCCATCTTGCTATTGTCCCCACTACATATACACCACTCTGCCTTGGATCTCCGCTTGCTCTCTCTTGCAGCCACCCCTGACACCCAACTTGCCAGCTCATTTACCCCCTGCTCGTGCCGACACAACGCCCAACGAGATGTCCGCAGGTGTTGCCCACAAGCCCTCTCACTCTCGCACCCACAGCACACACGCTCCGGCGTTCAAGAAACGCGCTCAGCATGTCTCTAGCGTCGAGAAATGGGATGTTGTCATGTGGAACGACGAGGTCCATTCGTCCCAGCTGCCCGGTCAGCAGGATCATCACCAGACTCCCCTGAGCTCGGTACGCGTGTTACGACTGACGTGCGATTCGTCATGCTAACCTGCGCTTGCTCATGCAGCGATCAGCCAGCTCAGATGATATTCCACGCTCATTTGTCCCCGCCGAGCCGAGCAGTGCCCCTACTGGATCGCGACCGCTGGCATCGCTCCCAGGGAGCAAACCCTCGTCCTTTGCGTTTAGTGCATCCGCCTTTGGCTTTGGCGGCTCGTCTGTAAAACCTCGGCCTATCCCTCGACGCACCCCATCGGATTCGCCAACTGCCGAATCGCCACAAACGAGGCTCGATGCTCTCGCCAGCCTGCACCGATCCCTCGAGGAGCAAGACGCCACCTTTCTAGCTCGCATGCGAGAACTGGAGGAACGCTGTCACCTGCTTCCCGCCTCGCTTTCCGTCTTGCGCTCCGACGGCCTTTCGCATACTGCTCGCGGACGTAAACGCGGCTGTGCGTCATGGGACGACGACGGTGACGTCGAAATGAGCTGCTGGAACGAGCGTCGACAAAAGCACTTTGCTGCGCAGAGTTGCTCTCGTTTGAGCCTAGGTCCCTCGGAACCGTCGTCCGCGGAGGACGGCCAAAAGGAGTGTGCTTCCGGCTCCGAGGACGGATATGTTATACCCGAGAATGAGAGCGACGACTCGGAGGACGAGGAAGACGACATTGTTATCGTCGAGGGCGACAGTGCTCCCTCTCTCCTCAACTCGGGCTCGACTCCTCCGTCTCTTTCCACTTCGCTCTCTTCGCTCCCCCGCCCTGACGGCACATCGCCAAGTCTGCGTAACTATACCACCTTGCCTGCCGTACTCGGTACAAAGGATGTTGACGAGCTATCGATGGCCATGGCTGGCGGCGCGGGAAGTGTTGTCGATTGGTGCACCACTGCCGTTGACGACGCCCACGACATTGCCGGCGCGACTGCCGAAGCTGGCGCCCTCTGGGCATAAAAGGCTCCCCCGCCCACCTCAACTCAACTCTACATCTTGGTCGATCCTTCCATCTCTCGGTTTGAACCCTATATTATTCTAGTTACCCATTCCATTGTATCCCTCCATTCGGCCCCGTTGATATCGCTCGGACCGTTCCGCCAGCACGCCGCAGGCATCCCACGAGTTCTCCGATCGCATTCACCTCGTATATATACCAAAATTGCTCAGTCCGGGGAGGATTATCCTGGACTTTTGACGACCTTTTTCCGCATGCATAAACTCGCTAAACATTGCTGTTACAACTGTATTACCCTTTGCCGTTTTTCTTCCTGGTCATTCGAAACCTGTTTTGGGATGTACTTATCCAAACCAATACGAGCATAAGACGCTCGAGCCACCATTGTCCACCGTGCCTGAGAGCCGCAGAGCTGGACCAAGACATATTTTGTGTCCATGCCGACCAAGATTCCCCTGCAATTTGACCAATGTGTAACCTTTTAGGTATGGTGACCTACGCAACAATTGGGGTCCCCGCGAAGAGGGTTTCCCCACAGCATGATGTAGCATCGAAATCAATTCGAGCATCAGAACTGGGTATATGCGTGGCATGGCTAATAGGAACTTTGCTCCGAGGGCACAAAATGGAAGCATATACCCACCGTACTGTAAGCCCACGCTTTCGACGTTCCAGCTCGCGCAGGATACGCGGTGCATTGTCGCGCGCGCTCGCGGCTGTTCCCCCGTAAAGCCTCCGATTTTTCGGCCAGTTACTTTACCCTAGGCTTCTCTCCCGATTTATGGTGTGTAGCATGCCTTTTGCTTAATTAAGCTCATTGCCGATCCAATTCCGGGCCACATGTCGATCCAGTGTCGACCCAGGCGTCTTGCAAAGGTATTTATGGTATCTGAAAAATTTCAGCTCTCGGGCGCAAGTCGTTGCTCCCACCGCATGCCGAATGCCAGATATTATTGGACCTAGTATCAATCGCTCTTAGTTTAGCTTGCGAAGAACGCGCATACACGCGGTTGCGACCATGCCAAACTAAATGAGACATCGACAAGAATCCGTACCACATGGTAAAGCTTCGCGCCCAAGTTCTATACGAGCGAGATAACCAAGAGGTGTGGTACCTTTACACGCGGAGCATCTGGGGAAATTTTTTCACGTTTGACCTCGGTCGCTGACCTCGCGAGCTCCGCGATTTGTTGGGGTCGAGGGGGGGACAAACAAAGTCACGTGGGATGATGGTGGCAAGTATTGATTAGTTTCTCACGATCTACCGCAAGTGAGCCCGGAGAAGTCGATGCACGATTGTTCGAAGCGCATACACTGACTATACAGTGTCTTCTGACTGTGCCACTCCCAGAATAAAAGCTCTAGAAGGGTAAGGTAGTTTGACAACCGTCGACCACCTCTGCTAGACCAACATGGCTGAAGAAAAACGCCCCATGCCGCGCATCTTTCTCATTCGCCACGTAAGTCTGGCTTGGAGGAAGATCGAGCTTGTTCGCTGACGTATGCCGGTGGATGTGTGGGGATTGATAGGGCGAGACTGAGTGGTCTCTGAATGGTTAGTGATTATACGAATTGCCTTAGGAAGAAGCTAAGCGACTCACTGTCAGGTCGACATGTGGGTACTCGATCAGGTGGTGATATTCCCTCATCTGACTATTCGACGCATGATAGACCGGCCGAACGGATATTCCTCTGACGCCGCGCGGGGTTGGACTTATCAAGGACCGAGCTCAGAATGCGGTCGGGCCGGGAAGTGAGTAGACTCGCTGTTTGTTACCTTATTCTTGTCAACTTATTGCAGTTGATAGAACTATTGGATCCTGATAACATGTGCCATGTATTCATTTCTCCCCGCCAACGCGCCCACAACACCTTTCATTTGTTATTCGACGTCTACCCCAAGGCGCCCCCACACACCGTTACCGAGGTAGTCCGCGAGTGGGATTACGGCGAGTACGAAGGTCTCACCTCGAAAGAGATCCACAAGATAAACCCCGGCTGGGATATCTTCCGCGACGGTA